>JACEEZ010007652.1:197228-314728 GCA_016584305.1 Chionoecetes opilio
ATTCCTTGGGTTGCGAGCACGGTAACGTATAGTGGCCACGGGTTTTCTGAGTGAGAACTGACTGAGTGAGTGAGTGTGACTGTGTGAGTGAGCGAGTGGGCCGTTGCATGTGACAGTTGACTTTTTCCTCTCTCTCTCTCTCTCTCTCTCTCTCTCTCTCTCTCTTCTCTCTCTCTCTTTCTTTTATTTTTTTTTTATTTAAACAACTTACATCTCCTCTCTCTCTCTCTCTCCTCTCTCTCTTCTCTCTCTCTCTCTCTCTCTCTCTCTCTCTCTCTCTCTCTCTCTCCCTCCTCCTCCTCCTCTTCCTTCTTTTTTTTTTTAGTTAACCAGTTTATGTAAGGATGTAGGCATGTCTATTTCACGATGATTAAATGTCCATTTTCTTTACTGGACTTGTCAGCTAAATTTGCACGTGGAGTAGCCATGAATTAATGGTGAATCTACGAGTTCACAAGTTTTCACCAGATTTAGATGCAGAATCCCAAAATGAAAACCCTTTACCTGTGCCCACTGGGGAGGACGAGGTGTAAAACACACCTTAATAATATCGCGTCAGCTGTGGGAAGGCTCCGCCGGCCGACCACAATCGCCGCCATTCCGTTTTTACCGCAGCGACTACCACTACTCCCTCAAATAATGATCAAGAGCCTTCATATCATCAACCCATCTGCCACTGCTGAGTATACCTTAGTTAGCGTTTTAAATAGGGTATCAGTGCAGCTTTGGTAGTTTTTGGGTTAATAGCAAGGTGAGTTCACGTTAACCCCTTCACTGCGGATATCAAATTCATAGGCCTACCCCTGTGCGGCAGGTTTAAAATTTAAAAAATAAAATAATTATGATCATATTTTAAAGTGCCTAAATGAATAGGATGTCATTCCATACCAGAAAATCTATGTTTCTTCTTGGTGGAGGCTACCAGCTAAGTAATGAGTTACGTCAAAGTGCAGCAACAGGGCCGTGACCGTGCTGCCAGACGCACAATGAAACTACTTACTCTAACATAATACGCTTATTTTGGTACAAAAGTGCTTCATTCACGCATTCATTCATTCATTCATACATCTGTTTTATACCATCAAGAAATATTGAATATCTTGACTATTTAGCCTCGCCATTGAAGTAGAGGGCGCGGCAGCGTCAACACTTTCGTACTGTACCGCTTGACCTTATTAGTCACACTAACTCACGCAAGCAGAAAAAGATAATTATACACAAACACTTACACTTTTGCCATACAAGCCTATCACAACGAATGTTTACCCATAATATCATTGAAGCGCGCAGTTTAAATACAGAAACCATATATGTACCAGCCGCAGTGAACCCTTAAATAGCTAAAGAGACCCAGTATTTGTACCAGCCGCAGTGAAGGGGTTAATTATTACATAATTTCAACTTTTTTGGTTTGCCCCGAGTGAGGATTATCTTGGGAATGTATAAAATAGCTGTTGTGGGACCAGCTTATGCCCTCATCTATTGGCGGGTGGAAAAAGTGGATCTCAGGCTGTTTCGTGCACCAGGCCGGCCGTGCTGACAAATTTAACACAGACACACGTACGTCTCAATGCAGACTTCAGTGGCCTCATGACCTCACAGTCCTCTTTCTGGGAGGTAACGATATGGGATGATAAGTGTAGCCCCAGAGTCATCACAAATAACATAAAAAAGTATAGTGAAAAAAATAGAGGGAAATGTGACAGTCGGGTAGGAGTGTGTTTAATAGAGCCTGGGAAGACCAATCGATCTCCCTAGACATCACCTGGTGAGCCAACTCAGCTATGATAGGGTCAAAGAGGCTATAAATAGGGCTTTGAAAAGGGAATAAAAGGCTATGCAGTAGTACACTTTAACGCACAGCCTTTTGAGGCAGATCTTTCCCGAGAGGGGGTGCACTGGACAAGGCGAGGTTTATTTGTAAAAGCAAGTTTATAAATTTCATAAAGTGTCTGAAAGGGGAGTGGGATGCTACCAAGCACTAGGTGGATACTGGTCTGAAAAAGAATATAAACACCAGTTTCCCCGCCCCTTGGTTTTTAAACAACTTTGACTTGGCCGCCGTACTCGCCCGCCGAGCCACAGGCAGCCACGGCACACAGGCCGCTTTTAAGCTACCATCCGCCAACAATGTTTGTAAAGTTATTTAAACATTAAAAAGGAGGTGGATGGTTATAGGCCTGGCCTTCGCGCCTTCGTGGGGCCGAGTCAACGGCACATCCACCCTTAGAATTCAATTAAAGTAGGGAACCCTAACTCATAAACTTTTATCCATTTTTTTTTTTTTTTTTTCCATTTCATCTAATCAATTAAAATCATGGCGGAAGGGACTAAAACATTAGCGGCTAAATTAGGATGGCTTACACGAATATATAACAAGTGTCAGGTAGAGCTGAGACTATCTTTAATTGGATATAATAGTTTAAAGTCAGGTCTGCTAATGCTAAAAACTAAATGGGAGATTATGAAGAGGCTTACTTAAAATTTACTCGAAGCTGAGGGTGAAGAATTAATTAATATGAGACCAAGTAGATAAAAGAATGTACCAAATACATGGAAACAGTATTCAAATATGAAGAACTTAGTCCCGTGATCCGAAACCCACAGCCAAAGCCTCTTTTACCCCAACTTAAATTACCAGATTTGTCATTGCCCTATTTTGAAGGGGAAAATTGGTATTCTTTCTGGGAAAAATTCAAATTGATTGAGGGATAGGACTGATTTAACAGAGGTGCAAAAATTTAAACCATTTGTTAGGTCATTTGAGAGGTTCTGCATACTGCTGGTAAAGAAATTAACAGTAGAAAATGCCAATTATAATGTGGCACTCAAGATTCTTAAGAGATAATTATGAAATAAAGATCAGATAACAAAGAATCTTTTCTGCAAGTTATGGATCTACTGAGCCCTTCTTACAATCACAGAGAATTGGAAGAGTTCAGAATAACTTTAAATTGCACACTAAGAGCCATTGAAGCTCATAAACCCTTGACAGAGTCAGACTGGATGGTCAGTACATGATATGGAGAAAAACTACCAACCAGGAGCAGACCGCTTAAATCAGAGGTACAAAAAGTAATTACTTCACGGTCAAGCAAATAGAGGAAAGATTATTACAAGAGTGCAAACATTTGCAAGATTTTGGAGCAGGAACACCCCCCACGGAGATTGGGAAAACTAGACCTAAAGGTAATCAGCAATATCAGCCCCCTTTTAAAGAGTTTAAAGAGCCGTCATTGGTGGGTAGTTATCCCGCTCCTACAAAAGTTACGATGGGAAGAAAACCGGTAGAAAAGTTTCAAACTAGACCAGCCGGTAAACCATCACCAAGACCTACTCAAAGAACGGGTGCCATTCCTAAATTATGGGTTTTACCAGGAAGTCAGACAAAAATGTGCTTTCTGCGAGGAAGAACATCCACCCTCCACTTGTAATATATCCCAGATTATTCCACTAGGCTCAAAAGGTTAATGGACCTGGGAAAATGCCTAACCTGCCTTAGTGGTAAACAGCAATAAAAAGCCTGTCCTATTAGTCTTGGTACTTGTAAGAAGTGTAGAAAATCCATTCATCACATAGCCTTATGTCCTAATGGTGATTTTGAGAAAGACCCTACGTTGTTAAAAGGGCCCAAAAAACTAGTATGAGTAGTTCTTTCCACTGTCCCGCGGCAGAGTTGAAGGTGAGCCATAATGGTAATTCAGCCATTTGAAAACAATGTTTGACAGTGGTGCACAAAGATCATTTATTAAGTGGAGAGATAGTGATCTATTAAAAACTCCCTTTTAATTAGCAAGGTGAACTTAGCCATTTCGGGCTTTCTGGCCAAATAAAGAAGCTCAAAGTTTTGACATGTTCGACCACTAGTCAATTAGGAAATTAAAATGTAGGGTACTGCGTAGTTAATGACATCGGTATAAATTTAACTGTAAAAGGATTTAAATCTACAGCTGAAACTTGAAACAGAAAGGTGTTAGACTAGTTAGAAATACCCTTTGAGGATGTGATGGTCCATACCCAATTTAAAAATAGCGTGATTTTTGGGCGATTCCTAAGTAAGGTCATCAAAGACATTTCCATGTTCACCAGTGCCAGTGGTGATGTTATAATGGACCTATCCCACAAACCACTCACCAGCCAAAAACAAGAGGATGCATTCCTAGTCAATGCACAACTCCTCTTGGTTGCTAGAATAGGAACTCCATTAGTACCCACTCAAATCAATGAGTTATTGGAAGAAGGGGATATCCCCGTGCACAAATTAGGGATCATAGAAAAATATCGGTATCATACCGAACAGTTACCTAAAGAGGATCAAAATACTATAGATCACTATGATCACACTGGTCAATTATGTTAATGGTAAATATGGAGTAGGTCTACCTTGGCAAATAAATGCCCCTGTGTTACCTTCCAATTATCACATAGTTAAGAGCCTCTTAAATAGTTCAATAAGAAAACTGAAAAAATCTGTCTAAATTGGAGTGCTATGATAAGATCATTCAAGATCAATTTAAGGATGACTTTACGAAAAAAATGGAAGGAGCAGTAAATCATAACATAGGACATTATTTACCCCACCATGCAGTGGCCAAAGATTCATCAAAAACCCCCATTAGAATAGTTTTCAATTGTAAGTTTCAAAACTAACAAGATGCTAGTTTAAATGATGCCTTCAGACAGGAACCGAATCTCTTTTCTAATCTAGGAGATTCCTAGTAAAATTCAGAACAGATAAATTCGCCTATGTGGCTGATATATCTAAGGCTTTCCATAAGATTAGGTCTAAGGGAAGACAGAAATTTCACAAAATTCCTAGGCCTGAAAATATATTCAGAAAATAGCCACCTAGCCACATATAGGTTTAAGTCAGTTCTGTTTTGGGTTTTCCTCAAGCCCCTTTTTTAAATAAAACATTACAGTGCCATTTTAAGGGTTCTGATAGCCCAGAATTGGGGAAGAACTTCTATATGGTAATTGCAGGGGACAATAAATTCTGAGGAAGAACTAATACAAATTTATAACCTGGCTAATAAAGAGGCAGGAAGGCCAGCCTCCCCTTACAGAGTTGGAATACTAATTTTCCAAGACTAGAAGGGAAATCAGGAAGGATTTTCCCTTTAAATTTTACGCCACCAGAGATCCAATCAGTGTTAGGATTATGGTGGAATGTAAAACTGATGAACTAAGATTAAAGTGTCCAGATTTTTCTGATGTGGTCCTAACAAAGAGGAACACTCTTAAGTCAGGTCAGGCAAGTATTTGACCCCTGGGCATAGTGAGCCCAATAACTATAAGGGGTAAATGTCTAATACAAAAGGCCTGGGAGAACACCTCGATTGGGATACCCCCCCTTTATGGGAAATATACAACAAAAAGGGAGACTATAAAATCTGAGTTCAAAAAATAAATGAAGTTCACATAAATAGGAGAATAAATGCTGATGGGCGACAAACCCCCGCAACTACACATATTTTTGAGCTTCAAAAAGTGCATACGGTGCAGAGCTATCTTAAAGCAGGAGAGAATGTAAATTAATTATGTCTAAGGCTCGGGTTGGCCCAAAATTTAAACCAGAACATTGCCTCAAATGGAGCTGACGCATTAGAATTAGGCACTAAATTAGCACAATATCTAAGTAATTTTACAATTGGTGAAGTATATATGTAGACCGTAGGGGAAATTTGCCTACATGTTAGTAAAAAATAACACAAAAATCCCTTATTTCAGGAATCGTGTTGGTAAGATAAATTATTTAGGTTCCAAAATTTCACTATAATCATGTTGCTACCCGGAAACCCAGCTGATATTTTGTCCAGAGGAACAACTATCCTCAATTAAATACAGAATTATGGTTTAAAGGGCCTACTGGCTAAAAAAATTTTAATGAATGGCCTAATCAAAAGGTCTATAGTAAGTCAGACGTAAACAGAAGATATAATTATGGAACCTATATTGATCCAGATCCTGTTATGGATATAAAAAGGTTTTCCTTATTAAAACAAACTATTAAAGACTACTAAATTGGTC
This sequence comes from Chionoecetes opilio, assembly GCA_016584305.1. NCBI lineage: Eukaryota > Metazoa > Arthropoda > Malacostraca > Decapoda > Majidae > Chionoecetes > Chionoecetes opilio. The sequence goes on from JACEEZ010007652.1 coordinate 203,259, forward strand.
TTCAAATTCATAAGAGGATAGTTCTGATCCTTTGAAGTTTTGGGTTAGAACAATACAAAAGCAGGGAAATTTTCCCGAGGAATATCAGCTCTTAGCCTCGGGCCCGCCCCCGTAGGAACAAAATTATCAAATATTAGGTCTGTAACCCAGATAATGAGGGCATCATTAGGTGTCGAGGGAAGAATTTGGAATTTTGATCTTCCCGATAAAACCGCAATCCCATGGGTAATTCCCAAACGTCATCATCTTACTAAATTGCTAGTGGATGAATCTCATGGGAACTCGTTACATGGTGGGATGGTGATACATTAGCCCATCTCAGGAGGGAATTTTGGATTTTTCCGCAGGGTAGACAGGCAGTTAAATACTACCTCAAAAATTTTGTATCAAAAATGGAAGAGATATGAGGGGAAAACTGATCACCTATCCTGGGCCCCTCAACTCCCCATGGATGGAGTACAATCATTAAAACCATTTGAGGTAGCTGGTGTCGACTATACTGGGGCAATAATAATTACAGGAGATAATGCTCCCCCAAGAAAGTAATGTCGCTTATTTACTTGCACCTCTACAAGGGCTGTTCATTTAGAAATAGCTGTTGATTTAAGTGCCGAAAAATTTATTCCCAAATGTTCCGGGGGTTGTGGCTCGGCGGTCGTGTCCCGGCGATTGATTAGCGATAATTTCTACTAACTTTGTAGGAGCCTCCCCCATATTGTTAGAAATATTAAATCATCCATCAGTACAAAAATCTCTAGAGTTAAGGAAAATGCTCATGGACCTTTACTATAGTCTATTCACTTAAGCTGGATTTCCCGGAGCGGCTCGATGCCTAGGCGAGTATGTAACGACGTCGCTGATTGGCTGATAGCCTGGGCAGGGTGGCGATGGTGGTGGTACTTGCTCGCCGCAACCCAAAACCCTTGCGTTGCCTCAGAAAAATATTCATATTTCTTGGCCTTACTCATCTCCCTTAAAACAAGATAGGCCTATTTTGTTTGCATCAGTAAATCAGGCAGTGATTGTTCAACACAACACGCCATTCATAACTCAATAGGGTAAAAAATAAAGTCATGACTGACTATCACAAGAGTAGGCGGACTTTTAGGTTTCAGTGCATTGAAATGTTGTAATCCTACCCGATATAACCAAGCTACCAGATAATAGTTATGAAAGCTGAGTTTACCATCGTGTTCATAATACATTGCTGCATATCATGAGCATAAAAAAAATACAGTAAGACGACACTAATATTAAGATAATTAAAGGAAAGTAAAAGAGTGTATAAACATTATTTCTAGCTTATTTTGCTTCAACTCGCTCTAACTCCATAAGTTTTGGTCACATTCAATTTTCAAGAACTGTTTCAAAATCCTTATACTTTTCCGCTTCCTGTGGTATGTAGCACGTACCAATAAGGAAAAGAGTAGGTGGTCAAAATGGCTAAGAAAGTTAAAACTACTACTGCACACTGGCACAGTGACGGGTGAGCATTGCTCCCTATATAGGAGACTGTTTTCAGGAGAGCTATCAGAGGCTCCACCCGTCACGGCACCAGTTTGAAACAGTTTAACTTTCTTAGCCATTTTGACCACCTACTCTTTTCCTTATTGGTACGTGCTACATACCACAGGAAGGAAATGCAAATAATATAAAAAGTATGTTGTTGATGTGTACCTTTATAGAAGTTTTATAAGGACAAGTAAAAATTAATAACAGAAGCAAATAATCCAACTATACACTAAAATAAAAAATGTATTAAACTCAGTTTTTAAATGCACAAAGGGCTAGTGTAATACGATTGGTCAGATAATTGAAAATAAAAAGTACCCCAGTAATACTTTTAACATTCATTTTCCCAACAAATAAAATTTCTCAAAAAACTATTTTCATAATTTTTGTTTTCCTATATGAAAAAAAACCCCCTTTTAAACCCAAAAACCTAATCCTACTTAATTTCAACCAAACCGAACGTATTAGGTTTTATACATGATCCCCTCCTGTGTACTTTTTAAAATTTTTGGGGGTTTACACAAAACCCCTTTCGCTTTTCCCGGACCTTTTAAAAACAAATTTCGGTTTTAAACCCCTTTTTTCTCCAGTCCGGAAATATGCGTGCTTTAAACCGAATAATTTTCTATATGCTTTGTACGGTTCTGATTTTTTTAATTCCCCTGTTTCGTGTAGTATTTGTGGGGCTGCATGTAGTAAGTATACAAACTTTGGCGGGATGCCCGGAAAAAGGGGTTAAACGATAAAAGGGTTTTCCCAAAATTTAGGGAACTTTCACCTATAAAACGCCCACAATTTTTAAAATGAAAAAAGTTCGGACCCACTGGGAAAATTTATAACCTGGGCTTTCTTCCCCCAATTTGTTTGTAAAAGCGAGAGTACATCATTTACACCTTTAATTATACGTCAACAAAAAAATAAAGGTACACCAAAAAATAGCCTTTAAACCCTTTCTTTATAAACATCTAATTTAACCAAATATACAAAAATAAACCATAAATATATATGGAAAATTTTAAAAAAAGGGCTCCACCCCCTATTTTCCCGTCTTCTATAGCCAAAAAGTTTGGGGGGGAAGGGTGGAAACCCGGGGGTTTTTGGGGGGGAGGAGAAAAACCAAAACATAAGGGAAATAGGGCCCCCCAAAAAAAAACCCCAAAAACCTGGGGAAATTTTCCCCTATTTCATAACTTTTGGGGGGCCATATTTCCCTTATATGTGGCTACCCCCCCAAAAAACCCCCGGGTTTTCCCCCAAATTCCCCCAAGCTTTTGTCTATAAAAAGAAAAAAGGAAGATAGGAGGGGGAGCCTTATTTTTAAAGAGGAAAAAACTTACAACCAAACCCTGGGCCCCCCCCCTCAGCCCTGGGCTGGGGCACTTCCAAAATCAAACCCTGACTGACCAACCAACCCCTATGGATTTAGTTTTTTCAAAAACCAAAAATTTAAATATCGGCCTTTAGGAAAAAGAAGGGATGGGGCACCATTAAAATCTAATCAGATGTTTTAAAGGACAGTAAGTATAAAAAAATAGAGCCAACTTTTGGGGTCGGGTTTACCGGGACCCTTGTTTTTAAAGATTTTCCCTAAAGGGCCAAGCTGTCTTTTTTCCCAATCCCTATAGCACCTTTTAACCTCCCAAACTTTAATATTGTTAGGGTGTTCCCAGAAAATGAAATCCCATACTTAAGATATCTTGCAATGTTTTGTGGTGGAATTCGGAGGGATGGTAAAGGTTTATGGAAACTTCGCTCCGCGGGGGAGAGTTCCAACATTTTCCACTTTCCCTCAACAAGTGTGAGAGTTTCTCTAAAAACCAAAATTGGAGCAAAAAATTGAATCAGCAAAAACGTTTTGGGTTTTGGGTTTTTGATTGCTAATTAAAAAAATTAGAAAAAAAAAGCCCATGGTTTTAGGGTTAAAAAGACTAAGAAAGTTTTTTCACCAAAACGATCAAATTCCCCTATCACCATGTCATTCCATTTTAGCTCTATTAGTGTGGTCCAAATTTAAGCCCGGGCTACTAATTTTTAAAAAATCAGGTTTTTTTTGGTGCAAAATTATCAGGGGAAATTCAGAAAAAAACTGCTAGTCGCAGTTTGGGGCCCTACGTCGGGCCCCGGAAAAGACATGATAAATCTTTCACCATTTTTAAAGTTGCCCCGGTCGTTTTTTTTAACCCTTGAAATATTTGTTCGTGGTTTTAAAGGGAAAGTGCTTTGCTTCAAATGTACATCTATGTTTTTACTTGTGCCCGTTATCTGAAATTTACAGTATTTCTACAAAGAAAATCACTTTTGTCAAAATCTCTCCCCCTCCCCGCCATTTTTGGTTGTTATCTCTGCCCAAGGGAAAACAAGCGGGAAGAACCCCGGGGGGGAGTTTGGGGGGAAAATTTTGACGGTCGCGCCTTTTCAGGTTTCTGTACCCCGTTTTTAAAACGCTTTGGGCGCCTCGAGTGGTTGAAAAAAATCCCGCCTTCCATGGAAAGGGACGACCCCCACAGCTCAGACGGGTGGGTTTTGCCTCCCAAAATTTTTCCTTATTTGCCCTTATCCCCCCACCACAGTACAAAATGAAATGGCGTACGCGGGAAGTACCTGTTTGACTTTTTATTATTTTGTAATGGTAATGTCGCTGAGAGAGGGTGAAATGGGGGAATCCCCGGGCACCTTTCAATAAACCCACCGTCAAAAAACAAATAGTCGCCCCTGCACTTTTGTCGCCGGCGTAAATATTACTAATTTTAGCATAAACTTTTATAGATTTGAATTGTGCCACTGAAAAAGGTATTTAAAATTAAAACTACTGTGCTTTCCTCTTTATGGCACATACTTTTTGGATCTGTAGTGATGAAAAAATTGAAAATTAATTTTGGCGCCTGACAAACATTTTATGTGCAGGGCGATTTATAGGGGTTTTTTGGCGGTAGGGGGGAGGGATACGTGAACAGGTTTATGAAACGTCCCCCAAATGGGAAATTTTCTCGCAAAAAACCAAACCCAACTGAGACCTTTTTCCCGACGGGGTACCCCCCGACGGGGAAAATTTTTTGGGTAAAAAAGTTCCATTTTGAAAAAATAAAAATGAAGAATAAAGTTTTTTTTCATTTTTTGGATACCACCATACCACCTGGTATGAATCTTGAATGCGGGGAAATATTTTTAAAAAGTTTTTAAAATGTTATTTGTGTATGTAAAAAAATATTAAAAATATTGAAACCTGTAATATCATGCAAGGATCAAGAACTGGAACGGGCCGTGAAAATGGCAGTTTTAAATGAAATAAAAATATGACAGTGTAAAATGATTTGACTAATGCTTTTATGTTCGCTTATAATGTCAGATTACTGAAAAAATAATGCTGTTATGTATAAAGCAGGTTGTTTTCCCCCTCTAACTCAGAGTTTTTGTTTCATATTTATATAGCTAAACCCGCCATTAAAAGAGATAATCTGAAAAGGGAAAATTTTAAAAGCAACCCGGAAAAATTTTGAAAAAAAGAAAATCCCCATTTTTTATTTTTTTTTTGGGGCAAAAATTTTTATTTTCAACTTAACAATTAAATTTTCCAAACTAAATCAAATTTCTAGTAACCTACTTTTTTAACTAAAGAAATATGGATTGTTTTGTAAACTGTCTATTAAATTATCAACGTTTTTATCAAAATAAACATTTCTGCCCCATATTACACACCTGGATGAAATACCTCCTCCCCCACCCTGCCCGGGGGCCCCATTATGGGATCCCAACTAGTAAAAAAAATTAAAAAACCCAAATAAAATTCCATTCTTTTCCCAAAAACTAAACCCATTTTTAACTGGTGGGTGAAAAAGGGGGATTTAAGATAAGGGGTTTTACATTATTTCGTATAATGAAAAGTAAAATAATTGAAAAACACAGCAAAAGAAAAGGAGATATGCATTTTCAACCCAAAACTCCCCCATTTTACCAATACTCTTTTGAAATAACTGGCGGAAATCTTTAAAAACGGGCTCCACGTAAGCTTACCCAAAAAGATGGCTTACGTATTACCTTTCGTTTCCCTTTCCCCATCTTTAATTTTTAATGAGGCCCCATCCTTACTTTGCCCCCCATTGGGCCCATTTAAATTTAGGGTTTCCCGAGAAAAACTAATCCAGCGAGATGCGCAATGGACGACGGTTTTAGAAAGTAGTGGCAATAATTAAAATAGTAGGTATAAAACCCGGGGGTTTGGTCCCCGGGGGGGAAAGGGGCCCCCCCCGTTAGGTTTGAGTAGGTTAGATTTTGGGAGGTTAGGTTAGTGGGGAAGCACGAAAGGGGGTCGAAGAAGGGGGGCTAGGGTTTGGTCTGTTTGGGGTCTGTCACTTAGAATAAAGGCTCAAACTCCTATTTCTTCTTATACCAAAAACTTGGGGGCATGGTGGGAAAACCGGGGGTTTTTGGGGGGGGGAAAACACACATAAGAGAAATATTCCCCCCCAAAAAAAAATCCTTTAAAAATAGGGAAATTTTTCCCCATTTATGGAATTTTTTTTTCGGGGAAAAATTTCCCTTATATGTGTGCTCCCCCACAAAAAGGAGCACATCACAAAGGGGGAAAAATTTTTCTCTCCCACAAAATCCCTAAACTGGGAAATTTTTCCCCATTCATAGGGCTTTAAACGGGGGAAATATTTCCCTGTAAAGTTCATGAAAAAAAAGGGGAAAAACCCTTTGTTTAGGGATTTTTTTGTTGGGGGGCCCTATTTCCCCTTTTGTGTGGGGCTCCCCGTCAAAAACCCCCGGGTTTTCCCCCCATGTCCCCCCAAACTTGTTGGGTATAAGAAGAAGAAGATAGAGGGTGGAGCCTTTGGGTTTTTAAAATTTACCTAACTAGCGGGGCTAAAAACCCTCCAGACCTAAAAAAAACCTAGCTAACCTGGGCCTTTATTTCATACCTTAGCTAAAAAAGCAGGGGGGTTTTGCTCCCCCCAGAAATTTTTTGTTATTTTTATTTCGCCCGGGGGTTAAAAGTGCAGGGTTTTAACCCAAAACTTCCGGGATAAAAGGGGGATGTTCTCCCCCCGAAACCCCCAAATATTTTAAAAAAACCTAACCGGGCATTGATTACGCAACCCCTTTCCCCCACTCCCCCCAACCCCCCTTGTTAAATTTTTTGGGATGGGGGCATAAATACTCCTTAGGGGATGAGAACGAAACGTGCAGGGTCTTAAACCCGCGATCGTGTATTGGTTTAAATTTCACTTACCCTGGGGGCTATTTTAGGGGTTTTGAAATACTCCTTATGTGAGAAGGGAAAAAATTTAGGATATTTTAAAACCACCGATTTTTGTATTGGTTTAAACTGACCCTATAATTTTAAAAAAAAATACAGGAAAAACCTAATGCTTATATAAGGGGGTGTAAAAGTGAACTTTTAAAAATTTATCTCCCCCCACTGTTCATTGGGCCACCCATAATTCGTAAATTATCACTCCATTTACTGTACTTTTATAAAAAAATTATAAGTAGGGTCCAGGGAGGTGGGGGGGGGTCACCCCAACGGGGGGGGTCACCGTACGAAGGCTACGGCGAAAATTTAAATTTAAAAATTTTGCGCCACCAAAGCCCCCACGGGATGCACGCCCCCCTCATTTAAAACATGCGAGCAACAGGGTTTTGATTCATATAAGAGGTAGGGGGGGGGTGGGGTCACACCGAACTGGGGGGATCACAGTAAAAAATTTATAAAAAACCTTAAATGACCCTTATTATCTGAGTTAAGTATTCATGAGGGTACCATAGGTGGGCCATATTGTGAAGTTTGTTTTGGGCACAGTGTGCACTCTCTCAGGTAAAAAATGGATTTTTTATGAATATTTTTCCACTAATAGTACGGTGTCCCCCCACACCACCCTACAGTACTTAGCAGTGCATGTCAATGTATGCTGCGGGATAACATTGTAGTCTTTCGACTGTAATTGGCAGGAATAGCATAAATTTGTCTCAAATTCGTCTCTGTTTGGGCGGCCATTGTTGTTGTCATAACGTCACACCTCGCAGAGCGCCCAAGGTTTTGGCTTGGGCGCTCAGTGGCAACTCGAACGGCCCGTCCGAGTCGCGCACAGGCGTTTGAGAGAGAGTTTGAGCGGCTCGCACCACTCAAACTCTTCCTCTCAAACTCACCCCTGGTAAGCGAGCCCTAGCTCTCGCTTCTTATGGCTTCTTACGGCTTGACCAGCTGGGCCAATCCGTAAGAAGCCGGCTTCTTAAAAGTGCCTCGCCATAACAGAAAACGCAAGCTGCAAGAAGCCGGCTTCTTACGGCTTCTTCACCAAAATTCGCCTATAGGACGCCCCGCCGGAATTCCTACCCTCCTGGGGCTACATTCAGAGAGGCTAACTTCCGGTCTTCACGACCTAGCGACTTCCAACAGCTGTTTTGGGCAACTTTTGGCATTCTGCGGGCAGATTGATGACGTATTTAAAGACGTTGGCAGGCAACTGCCTCTAGGCAGTTGTAGAGCACGCAATATACATAAAAATACTCATAAATTGAGTATATATGATGTTTTCTGACTCAAGAACTGAACAGGGCAAGTATACAAATTAAATTAGGCCTTAAACCTATCTCCTACACTCGTTGTGAGTTTATTATGGGGTGATGGGCCAAGTGGTGAACGGCGGCACCTCACCGAGACCACCTCGCTTCACCAGCCCGGCGGGTAGCTGCCACTAACCGCCACGCATCAGACTGAAGGTGTAATGGTAATGACTCCCTTTTCCTTAATAAAACCCCAAGCCCTTGTCCATCCAGCCGTGATGGGTATCGGGTGTTAGCCGGGGTTTGTGACCCGCCTCCCGGGGTGGTTGCTTCCCCCAAATGGCAGGAAGACCAGTTACGAATAGAGATTATCAAGCGGAAAAGATCACCCATAGTGACACCGTAGCGCCACTGCCATATCTCGTACCAGAATCCCCGCGACTTCCGGGTTGTACAAATAGAGGAAGTTAGTTAAGCTAAACACTGTGCCCTTTAACTCTTTCTGAATGTCTGCCCTGGGCAGCGACACACACACAGTCGGACCGCTGCTAGCGACACACACACTCCGTTGCCGCCGCTGCTGACCACCTCACCCCACTACACCACGAGGACTCCATTCAACCACAATACCCTCCTGTGAAGTATTATAACTTCCTTTTAAGTCACGTGCCATCTATATATTGTTATTGTAGAACTAATCCCTATCTAATTAACAGGAAGATCCTGATATACGAAGAAAAGGGGTTGTGTGTATGCATGTACCCCACGCCGCACACCCCTGCAGACCACAAGGTTTAGGTACCTCTGCTCTCTCTCTCAGTCTCACCATTTAGCCAAGGTATGAAGTATTATGTTCTGTAAGTTTGTCATCAATATCAGTAGGAAGTAGATAAGAATTTGTTTGTTATAAGTGAGTTAACCTTAACACCGAAAATGGCAAGTGTACACAGTGAAAATATGAGTTCCGTGTCAGGCATCTCAAGGGCCTCCAGTGATTCCAACACTATTGACGTTAACCAATTCATAAACAGGATAGTTACTATCATTAAAAATAAGGAAAGTGCTAATGATAAGTTACAATTGGAAGTCCTTAAACGCACAGTAAATCCTACTGAGTATAGACCTCACCCGCACCTTCCTGCCTCACGTCCCGTGGACAGACATCGCCGGCGCTCAAACAAAAAGTATTTTTGTTACTTTTGCAAGATAACAGGACATTCCTTGCCAAATTGTAGGGCAATGGATAACACTGGTCGACACCAAAAATGTTTCTGAGTTCATTGTGTGTGGGTTGGAAATAATTTTCGCTGCTGATTTAAAAAATGGCATTGCTTTTTCTCTAGCACGTATAGTTTTTGAAATATCGGCATTTTAAATTTTAATAGCTATTATAATTATATACATATATATAATTATATAATTAATCGAAACAATCCCCTACGTTAAATTTAATATTACTCGTAATTAATTCTGGTGGTGCCTGCGGCTTTATTAGGACCTAATGTACATATCTGGCAAAAAATATACTAAATTATTTTTCCAAATATATCCGAAAATTGCCACATCTTGGAAATATCCGAAAATATGCCAAATCACAGTAAATTTTGCTTTATTATATATATATATATATTTATATATATATATATATATATATATATATAGTATTTATATATAAAATAATAATATATTAATATATGTATTTTTGGAAACAAAACCCTTTGAGATTTTTTTTGAGAGAAAGATGCGCTAGTTCGAAGAAACAGTCCAGATCTAGACTGTTCTTCAGAAGAACAGTCAAGATCTCAAATTGATATTAAATATCCCTATGATCAAAACTATACCTAACACACAAAAGTACTAAACCCTGCTCCATACTACATCAGAAGTGTTTCTGTTAGTTTTGCTCTTTCGTTTGTAGGAGCAGCTACTTTCACGTTTGAGCGTCCACAATAGTCCCCTATCATGTTGGGACTGAATTGTCCTTGGATCGGGTTTCCATGGTGGCAATGTCCTGGTGGAAACGTTCCCCCTGCTCATCACTGATTTGCGCCAAGATTCTTTTGGGAAAAAATCAAGATGTGAATGGAAAAGTGGATTTTGAGTGACATCCGAGCCCCAAGGCCATGGTAACTCTTCAAACATGTCATTTACAAGTTCCTCAAATTCGATTGCTCGAACATTAAACCTAGGTAGTTTTTTAAAAACAGCCAAAAACCCTTTTCCCAAACAGCTTTTTCCAGGGCATTTAGGCTCTTTACAAGTCATCATCATTGAAGTAGTTGACGAATTTGAGGGCCATTGAAAACACCTCCCCTTTACTTTGGCTTCAGATACAGTGCCTTAAAACTTTGCTAACAAATACTGAAAGCCAGCACCATTTTGATCCATGGCCTTCACAAAAATTTTTTTCATTAACCCAAGTTTCGGGATGCATGGGGTAAGTACACCCTTTTCACTGTCACAAGAGGTTTGTACATACAGTTGAACCTGCCAGGTGAGTCTTTCGGTCGTGCTGGCCTTTCCTTTTTTTTTGTAATGTTTGCTGCCCGCTCTAGAGTCCCACAAACAAAGAAAACACATGTGCTTAGTGTAACCTAACGGGAGTCCTAGAAGCAAGGAGATTACCTTCAGGTCCCCACACAGATTCCACTGATGTTCTTCATATTTAACAGCAGATAACAAAGTCTTCATAGTTCATAAGTTTAAACTCTTTCATGGCCATGCGCAATTGGAACACTGGGAAGCTTATTCCTTTATGCAGAAAAAACGGCCTTTAGCGTTTTTTTTTTCCTGAATCTATGAACAGCCGCCACTCATCTTATCAAAAAGTGTGAGACTCACAAAGTTGTTCTGAGTGTGTCAACATCAAAGCGTAACAGAGTTTGTGTTTCCATTTTGAAGAAGCTTGAAAGTTCTTTATGTCTAGGGCGAAACGTGGTGATGAGAACTCCTTCTTGTGCAAATTCCATTCCTTAAAGACGAGATCCAAGGACTTCACTTTTCCCCTTTGGGTAGATCTAGGTCCCTAGCAAGGTCATGTAGCATTTCCTGACTGATGAATTTGGGCTCTCTGTTGTCTGCCATTCTTGAAAGTCTGTATCCATGGGATTATCCTCCTCGTTCGAATCTGATCACTTATAGCCTTGAAATTGGAAACATTTGGAAGGGGAGATCAGGACCATGTGGCACGGGCCCTGATGGCAGAAGGTACTCGGGATACCTGTTTTTAGCTCGCTTTTTACTGAATATCCTTTGATGTTAGTGAGGCAGAAGTAGCGTCAGTACTGTGATCCTTTTCTTCACGCCAAACCATTGGGATGCCGAATGCCATGCCTGATGGCCGTTTGCCACGCATCCATTCATTAAAGTGTTCACCAGGGGTTGCATGCTACGTGAGGGGCCCACTTCTTATCTTGATCACCTATACGGCACTTGAAGTAATGCAGATAAGCTGCTTTAACATTCTTTGTAAGAGGTTTTCTTCAGACTGTCAGGGGTAAAATTCCACATATGAAACAAAAACTGTCCGATGCATTCACACAGTTACGGCGCTCCATCACACCCCGGGTAACAAGGTACTATATACGGTAAACCAACTAAAATTAGGACTCCACTAATCAAAACAATCATATCTGCAAAGAAAAATAAAAATGTTTAAACATATGTCAATAGCTGTACGATCATAGGTAAAAATGTTACTACACAGCCTGCTAACCCCTCGCCAATACGCAGCGCGCACACCCTCCCCTGCTCACTGCCCCAAACCAAAACTGACTCAAAACACTGCATGCCCTAAATAGGCTTGAGAAAAAAAGATTAAGAGGGTTTTAAAAAGAAAACATTGGTGAAACCTATTTCTGCTGATTTTACCCATATTTTTTTTATGAATTGCGTCTGGTTTCTCAAAAACTGGACGTGATAAGAGTTAATTGAACATCAGATTCGAGTTCAGCAGGGTCGATTTACCTATAATCAGCTTCATTTAGTCCAGAACCATATCTTCGATTTTTTTTTGTCGACCAGTGTAATCATTCTACTTTTCACCCACTGGTGAGTGTTCAGTATTAATTATTATTATTATTATTATAGTTTATATTTTATTATTATTTTTTTTTTTTTTTTACTACTACAGGTTGAAGTTCCCAGACTCGGCATCCCAAGACTCGGCAACACCCAAAACTCGGCTATGGTTCCAGATTTTCCAAAACCCGGCAGAACACCCAAAACCCGGCGTGTAGTTGCCGGGTCGGCCACTAGGTGCCACCACACTAGGCCGCTTGGTTTCTCCCGCCGATTTGTTTGTTGTTATTTTTCAGTGTTGTGACTGTAGAGTTGTGTACACTGTTATTTTGTGTACTTCTACAGGTCTGTTATTGGTATTATGGCTCCCAAACGTCCAGGAACACCTACTGGTGCAAGTGAAAAGAAAAGGAAGAACAATGTGTTAACTATTTCTGAGAAAATGGACCTTTTGAAGAAGTTGGATGCTTTTTTTCCCCTTAATATATCTTCTTTTCGTTCGTTCTAAAACGTTCTAAAAGTCGGAAAATTCCATTACTCGGCTCGGCGCTGGTCCCGAGGTTGCCGTGTTTGGGAACTTCAACCTGTACTAATATTTGTATGTAAGGGTTAGCGGCTACAGTCATTGGCGGGGAGGGGCCAGTGGACTGTGTCTGTGAAAGGCAGAACTTGTCTTTTCACTGCACAGTTCCAATAGGGATGGAGGTAGTTTTAAAAAAAATAATAAAAAAAAATATTACTACTGCTACTTTTTTTAGTAGTAGTGATCGTAATAATAGTAGTAAGCTTTTTTTTAATAGTTACTACTACTACTACTACTACTACTACTACTTTTAATACTAGCCCTACTACTACTACTACTTTTAATACTAGCCCTACTACTACTAAAGGGTAACTGCATGAGCGGCCCTTGTAAGACATTGCACAGTTTCTTCACCATTTTTCCACTTTATGTTATTGTTAATATTGTTATTTTGTGTTTCTATGTTCCAATATTCACGAATTATCATTATTGTGCAGTATTCAGAAAAAAACGCACTCAAACTTCGGTGAACTTCCGAAACCATAACACAGTTTGCAAAAAAATTTCAAAATTAGGTAGTGAATATCACGATCTCGAACATTTTTTGAGACCATCATGATTTTGAATGTCTACCGGTCATTTTGAGACTAAGTTCATTGACATAGCATATATAATAAGAAAGTTATGGTTGTCGGAAGTTCGCCAAACTTTGAACGCATTTTTCTCACTTTTTTTATTTTGGCGCGAGCGGCCCTTCTAATGCGGGACGCCTCATGTATGTATGCATGTATGGGATGTAACTAGGTAAATAAAAGTCCTTACTTCTGTATGTATTTTATGAATAAAAAAATATGTTACACATCTTAGATTCAGACTTATCCCTTTGTGATAGAGCTATGTTGATACTAGCTTTAAGAATGTTACCTAGGTTGAAATGATGAGCACTATAAATCTCACTAAAACATTTGACAGCTGATTAATATGGTAGCTCAGCAAGGCTGTATGTGCAGATGGAGTAACGACGAGGCTTCTGTAGCTGCAGCAAAATACAAGCCATGGGTCCTATCTCATGGCCTAGTAGGGCGGTGGCACAGTATTTCTGCAACACAAATTTACTGTCATCTTATAGAAATAACAAGGTGTCACACATCACAATCAAGATGTACATATTTGAAAAAAAAGAAAATAGAGAAAATCTTATGTTCCAATTTTCTATTCTAATTTCATACTACTAAGACCCTTGATATTAGGTAAAGATGGGAGCATACACTATGTTGCACATGGCATTCGGTGCTCATCTCCGTGGCATTAGCCCTTAGAGTCTGTGGTGGGTGAGGACCCATTACCCCGGGACACAGGGCTAGTGTGACACACGGGTTACCACAGTTACCTTCTCCAGGTTACCCCAGGTACCCATTTATCAACCCCAAAAGGAAGGAAGAACAGCTGGTTTGGCTGGTCGCCGACTTGCCCTGGCCCGGATTCGAACCAGGGCCCGCAGATTCGTAGCCAGGCACGCTAGCCACTGCACCACGGAGGCGACGATATCAGGACTGCCATAAAATCCAAATAGTATAGCATAGAACAGATGCTTGAAGTGACAGTGCATACTAGCATTTACTTATTCTTTACAGCCTGGTTCACAATCATTCAAAACACCAGGATTTATTTTCCGTGAAAATATATTTAAGGAAGAGTGAACCAGTAAAAACAATTAATAAAATGGCATCAATGATACAAACATAAAAAAATAAATTCATCTAGGTGGTATTTCCTGTTTCTTATACTATTCCATCCCATCTTATACGTAGCTCTGATGCCTTATTCCCTGCAAGAACATCCCTCAAGGGGGTGGCCATGGCAGAATATATACCTCTCCATATCCAAACATTTCCTCCTTGCCTATTCAAGCCTTCCCCCTTCCCATTACACCTCTTTTACTTATGCATTTCATTACCCCATTCTTTCAACTTCCAAGTGGTTTTCCTCTCCTCACTGAACCCTCAATTTCATTCTTTTTTTCCCACAAACTACTTTCAGTATCAAAACCATCTTAATGTACCTTTTTTCACCCATTTCACCACTCTACACTTCAATCCATCTGCAAATACTCCCATGCTTCATCTTTCATACATGTTTTCATTGCCCATACCATCCCATCTCATCTCTCCACATGCCCCTCCCAAGAAGCTTATTTCTTAACCCCTTCACTGCGGCTGGTACAAATACGGTCTCTCAGCTATTTAAGGGTTCACTGCGGCTGGTACATATATGGTTTCTGTATTTAAACTGTGCGCTCAATGATATTATGGGTAAATATTCGTTGTGATAGGCTTGTATGGCAACAGTGTCAAGTGATGCGATATAATAGAACCTCTTTTTCTGCTTGCGTGAGTTAGTGTGACTAATAAGTTCAAGCGGTACAGTACGACGTGTCGACGCTGCCGCGCCCTCTACTTCAATGGCGAGGCTAAATAGTCAAGATATTCAATATATTCTTGATGGATATAAAACAGAAGTATGAATGAATGAATGAATGCATGAATGAAGCATTTATGTGCCAAAATAAGCTGTATTATGTTGAGTAGTAAGTACACACAAACCTCGATTTCCCGGACCTCGATTTCCCGGATATCGGATTTGCCGGACAAAATCCGAAGTCTGGGAATATGTCAGTCCAAGATTTTTTTTTTTTTTTTTTTTTTTTTTTTTTTTTTTTTTTTTTATACGTTGAAATGCCTGGCGCTGGTCGTAAATTGACAAAGTTGTCCAGCGGTCCGAGCGTCTCCTGTCACCCCTGGTCAGTGTCCGCGCCTCCTGCCAGGTGGCAGCATGCTCAGCGGTCGTATTGTTTACATTTGGGTACACGACACTCACGGTTCACCTGCACAGCCTCCGTTAGTCCCCTGACTCCCACTGCCCCTGGTGCAGGAACATCTCTGAGACTATTGAACACATTCTGCTGCCTCCCGCCAGGTGGCAGCATCCTCAGCGGTCGTATTGTTTACATTTGGGCACACGACACTCACGGTTCACCTGCACAGCCTCCGTTAGTCCCCTGACCCCCACTGCCCCTGGTGCAGGAACATCTCTATGAGACTATTGAACACTTTCTGCTGCCTCCCGCCAGGTGGCAGCATGCTCAGCGGACGTAAAAGTCCGCGGCGGGGCAGTTGATATTGGCTGTTGCCGGACAGTAAATACTAGAGTAGGATAAACGCCCGGGGGTGGGTAATGGCATTGGACTTTTTTTTTTTTTTTTTTTTTTTTTTTTTTTTTTTTTTTTTTTTTTTTTTTTAAGGATAATTCCTGGACTGTTGCGATTCCCGGACTTTTGCGGTTCCCGGACCAGTGCTCCCCCCTATTAGTCCGGGAAATCGAGGTTTGTGTGTAGTTTCATTGTGCGTCTGACAGCACGGTCACGGCCCTGTTGCTGCACTTTGACGTAACTCTTCACTTAGCTGGTAACCTCCACCAAGACGAAACATAAATTTTCTGGTATGGAATGAGCATCCTATTCATTTAGGCACTTTAAAATATGATCAGTAATTATTTTATATTTTAATTAAACCTGCCGCACAGGGGGGTAGGCCTATGAATTTGATATCCGCAGTGAAGGGGTTAAGCATGTAGTGTCCTGATCCATGTCCATGTCTCTGATCTATATGTCAAAGTTAGCTAAAGAATACTATTTCTTAGGCTGATCCAAAGACTACTGTAAACTGGACTTGCTTCTGGCGCTCTGTGCCAACCCGCCCAAGTACAGTGGAGGCCGATCGGCAAGGGGAACAAGTGTTCCATGAAATATGCTAACTATACCAGTTTCAAGTGAGTTAGTTATATAAAAAGCATATTAATGTGTTCATGGAATATTCAGGATTCTGTAGATATAGGTTTTGTGTTGTTTTGATGTTAAAAAAGTGAAATATTAGCCCAGGAACATTACATAATGTACTGCTACGAGTTGGAAAAAATGAGAAAGCTGACTTTTTCAGGAATGCTTCTTCATCCCTTCTTAAGTCAAACTTCATAAAATCCCCCCAAGTCCCTAACAAGCCTAACACGTGGGGCAGCAAAATCCAAGATCGCCGCCATCAGCTGACCGACGGTTATGAATTTTCTACTATTTACCTCATAGGGGCATGTAATCCATAATGAAAGTTTTTTGGCCATGAAAAATGTATTGGTGCTATCTATTTCAAGACATTTTTGTGTTGTCACCCATATTCTATAGATTTGTAGGTTCACCGCAACACCCAATTGACGCAATTTTGCACATTTTGATTGCGTCATATAGATCTCTTTCCTTGATTTGGTTCTAATGTCTTCATCTTTATCTCATATACTTTTAATTTTTTCCTGATAAATGAAGCATGATGGCAGCCCAGGAGACCTGTACATCTTGTAGCAGGCTGATAGTATCGGATCGAAGCACGGTGACCAAGAAAGGACTTTATATGATATTGAAAATCAGCGCTGATCTCCAAGATGGAATTGACAAAAGACTTTGGCAAGAAAAATTACCCATACCAGTTCACAAATCTTGTAAAACTGATTACATAAGATCATCTACCATTCAGAAACGAAAGAGAATGGCAATGGAGGCTGATGATGATGATGGTGAAGATACCAAACATGTCTGTCGTTCCCAAGTTCCGGCATTCAACATCAAGACAGACTATATACTGCGGGAAATACATGGACTATGAAAAACACACTAAGCAACCTCTAGAACGTGACCCTATGCATGAGGCTGAAACAACCGAGTTGCTGTCCTCCATTAAAGCAAAGGCACTTGAGAGCAGGGCTTTGAAACGGTTTAAAGAAATGAAAACGATACCAAAACAAACGAAATTATGCTCGGAACAAAAACGGAAAAAAAATGTTATCATATTTACTGTTCCGGAGCAAAAACGCTATTTTAAAATCCCTGTAACCGGTTAATAACGTAATTTTTTTCGTTCCATGCCATATTTGGTCAATAATCCATTTTCACTTCCCCAGAAACCAAATAATTTAAGTAAATACATCTGCATTACATACATACATCAATTAAGTCTACTGTATTTGTTCACTTGGCAATTGACGATGTGGTTTTGTTTCAAATAGTATCATATGCACCACTTTTCATTTAATTTCTGAAGAGTAACAATTTTAAACCTTTTATAATTATGAATTTTTGTCTTCGTGATATGCATCACGTTCCCTTATTTTATTATACCCTCCATTCGTGCAATAGTTGAGCTATGATACTGCAGTTGGGTATAAGAACATGTTTAGATTAATATCCAGTATTCGATAATGGATAACATATCGTGGGTATGTGCTAAAACTTTTAACTGTGTTCATAGCCTAATTAATGCTTGGTGTGCCGAATTTCGTCATGAGTGTCCTAGGTTCGAGTGCTTGGAGTACCACATGTAGTCATTGATTTCATTGATTAGGTTTATTTAATTAGTGGGTTGGTGATATTACGAGTTAATATATTTTTTGCCATATATAATATTAATAAATAATTAGTGATTCATGTCTTTACGGCAACTGAGATTGCATACTCGTACACTATGCTTCCTGTATTGTATATGTAAATGTGTTGCCTTATTTAAGTTGTATAATAATATAGTTCTTACGGCATCTAAGGGTTTGATTTTGTTGGATACTGTGCACCATGAAATGTATGGCTTACTGTATTTTACGGCTTATAAGACGCAATTTTTTGCCATAAAAATACCCTGAAAAACACTCATGCGTCTTCCAAGACGAATGTTGTAAAAGGTTAGCTTACGTAGCTATTCAATTCAGCCTCTTATATGATGTAGCCTCAGTACATACCTGTTAAGAGTATTTAGAATACCATAAGACATTCAAATCAACTACCAATCTGTCCTCACCCTGTGATGTTTACACGATACTGGCGGGGGAGCCTTTCCGCCCCGGCAGATTGGCACCAACAGCCATTCCGTGTATAAGGAACTTTGTTTGTTATATTAGATGAAAATTTGTATACTTATGTACATGCAGCCACCACAAATACTACACGCATACAGGAAAATTAAAACAGTACGTGGTGAGGCACAGGAGGCAGACAACATAGTGAGGCACGGGAGGGCGTGAGAGGTGTTTACACTCAGGGCAACAAAGCCAGACTCAGATGATCGGCACGCCAGGCAGGCACCCAGCTGTGCACCGCCCTGTCGGCTTTGTTTTCACTCCTGCCGTCCGACCTGCGTGCACATGTTCAGCCAGCCAACATGACGGTTTACTTATACTATTGCATACAAGCTAGAAATTAAAAATGGCTGATAAGCAATGTTGAATGAAGATAATGAATTGTGAGTGTGTTCTTGTGTGAAAAATTGAAAATGACTATATCGATCGGACAACAGTTGTGGATGTTTTTTTTTTTTCTTTGAAATTTCTTTCCAAAATCAGGGTGCGTCTTCCAAGATGCAGCGTCTTATAAGCCGTAAAATACGGTAATTATCATCTATAAGAATATTGTCATGAATAAGCATTATTATTTATTAAGGATAATAGCATATTCAATACATGGTTTGAGAATAACATTCTAACAGGTTTTCATTTCTTTCTAACCGGTTCAGGAATGTTATGTTTGGAGGAGGAACAAAAAACGAAACGTTAATAATACTGTTTCTGATCGGAACGAACTGTTTGAAAAATAATTTAGTTTTCAAGCCCTGCTTGAGAGAGGTGATACTTTGGGCAAAGCCGTTTTTATCCAATCGAGAACGTTGGCGACCTGGTGGCAGCTGGGGCAAAGTACCACCACCAATGTCAAGTTCGCTTCCATGACAGACGTAGCATTGAAAAGAAGCCAAAAGGTCACCCATCAGGGTCTGTTGATGATGCAAAGCAAGAAGCCTTTGAAAGACTTTGTGAACACACAGATTCTAGTTATATTCATCAGTACTCTATAATTAACTTGGAAGAGCTTATGGGCAAATTTTCTATTGATGGTGAGTGCTATACAGGGAGGTCCCGTTATACGAGCATTCGGTATACGAGAAATCAATGATACGAGCTGAGTAAATTAGGGTCTATTTTCAATATACGAGATCGAAAATCCAATGCTACGACATTCAAACTGGGGTGAGTAAAATTACCAAGTTCAAAATGCGCGCCCTACCACGTATGCATCTGGGCTGTATGATGATGTTGTGGTGGCCCCAAGCTTGGGGCCGCACACCTGGCTAATTACCCCTAAAGGTCAACCCAACACCTGGCATGGACCTGACTCGCGGGTGAAAAAGAGAGTATTGTGGTGGCCCCAAGCTTGGGGCTGCATATCTGGCTAATTACCCCTAATGGTCAAGCCAACACCTGGCGTGGACCTGACTCGCTCGTGACCCAAATTCCTCCCACACCTCCGTTGCTGGGTTCCCGCCCTGGCTTCCTAGACCAGCTTCTGGCAGTTACCTACCTACCACCACAGTGAGAGGACACCACTCCTCCTCTCTCCGTTCCTCGTGGCATTCCTCCGCTGTACCTACATATTCCCGCCGAAATAAACCTGTGTGGGAACTCTGTGTTTGGTGTAACCCGTGCCTAGCTAAAGTGTACACAACAATGTACAGGGAGGTCCCGAAGATACGAGCAGTTAGGTTCCACCTGGCATACTCGTAAAGCAAAATCTCGTATAGCGAAATACATAACTAATGATAAAATATAGGTTTGGTTCCAGGACCCCATCAAAGACATGTTTTTCAAGCTAAAATAAACTATACCAAACACAACAAACACACAGCGTCTATATTACCCACACTGTACTACCTAATCTGTAGAAAAAGCATTCTGAAAGAGAAAATAGGACACAAAATAACATAACTGCACTAAATAACTGCATTAAACATAAAACATGCATAACAAGCAAAAAAGATGTTGTACTGTAAGGGACGCCGCATGATACAAGAGAGGGTAGTGTAGGGGTCCAAAGGTTGGGGCCGCACACCTGCCTAATTACCCCTAAAGGTCAGGCAGCGCCATATGCTTAATTATCCTTCAGGTCACGCCTTGCTAGGGGTGACCTGACTGGGGTCAACCAAATCCCCCTTTGTCCAGCCAGGGAGTCCTGTATTCAGGCAGTTACCTACCTACCACGACAGAGGCAACACATAACTCCTCTCCCTGTGTTCCTCGTGGCATCACTCTGCTGTACTTACCTACATTCCCGCCATAATAAACTTGTGTGTGAACGCTGTGTTAGGTAGGTAAGGGACAAGGGAGGGGTGGGCAGACCTCTTCCACTGCCCACAAACTCTTCTCTGTGCAACTGAATCATTGTACATCATCATACAGCCCAGATGCATACGTGGTAGGGTGCGCATTTTGAACTTGGTAATTTTACTCACCCCAGTTTGAATGTCGTAGCATTGGATTTTCTATCTCGTATATTGAAAATAGACCCTCATTTACTCAGCTCGTATCATTGATTTCTCGTACACCGAATGCTCGTATAACGGGACCTCCCTGTACAATGATTCAGATGTGCAGAGACGAGTTTGTGGGCAGTGGAAGAGGTCTGTGCACCCCTCCCTTGTCCCTTACCTACCCTACCCTCTCTTGTATCACGTGGCGTCCCCTACAGTACAACGTCTAATACAACCCTGTCCCTCTACAGTACAACCTTTTGTGTGCTATTTTCTCTTTCAGAATGCTTTTCCTACAGAATAGGTAGTACAGTGTGGGTAATATAGATGCTGTGTGTTTGTTGTGTTTCGTATAGTTTATTTTAGCTTGAAAAACATGTCTTTGATGGGGTCCTGGAACCAAACCTATATTTTACCATTAGTTATGTATTTCGCTATAAGAGATTTCGCTTTACGAGTATGCCTGGTGGAACCTAACTGCTCGTATCTTCGGGACCTCCCTGCACTGCTAAGCACATAAAAAATAAACTTCATGAACACTATGGTGATTGCTTCATAGCACAGGTGGGCACCACAAACGAAAATCCGCAAACCCCAATCCTTACGTTCCGCAACCGTTAGTCCGCAAATTTCTTGAAGTTCACACTTCCGCAACCACAAGTCCACAAACCGTGATATTTTCTCTGCATATATTGCAAAAGAGAGTTAAAACACGTGCTAGTAAATTAATATATTATTTACTAAATCACTTATGGCAATAATTATTGTAATATACAGTAATATAACATATAATATACCGTATTTGCCGGCGCAGAAGACGCAGCTTTTTTCCAAGAAAGGGAATGCAAAATTCACCCTGCGTCTAATGCGGCCATATTACTGATGAGAAGTCGGGCAGAGAATGCATAATCGCTGGTGGTGCCTTACTAAGGGGGTCTCGAGTGATCTGTGTTGAGCAGTAGACCACTGAACACAAATTTGTAATTGTGTTACTAATAATATCAACAGTAATGCATAATACCAAGAAAAAGTTGGAGTTTAAGAGAAAACAAGAGGTGAGGCAACAATGTCGCGGTTTCTGCTGCCAAGATGGCCGTCAGATGTAAACATCACCCCCCTCCCGCTCTCCACTATAAATGGATGAGAGACAGGGTAGGCCGTTATACCACCTTGATCCATCAATCCTCACCTCTGTATCTCTATGGATAAGGAAATTGTAAACTGTAACAGGTAAGAGTGCTAGTAGAAAGGCCGCAACGGTACCTGTAGACGGGACAGAAGCCTTCCACTCATCACACCAAGACCAAGACCCATCACGGCGCCACAACTTCATCCGCCTCAAGGCCGAATCACACCATACCATCATGCCTTCAGCTGTACCTTCCTGAGGAAGACTAATCAACCCTTGCGACTGTGATAGATTCACAGGTGTAAACCATGGCGAATATCTTCAATCCCGACATTGGTGCCCTTCAACAATAACAAAAGGGTAGAGATGGTTAACTTAAGGCGTTTTCTGCAGGGGAGCAAGAGAAACTTCTCTTGCAAGAGAAAAAATTTTGCTTGCTCAAATTTTGCTTGCTGTTCAATCATCCTGAGAAGATGATTGCCCGACCCGCAAGAAATTTCTTGCTGGAGCAAGCGAAGAAGTGAGAGAAGTGCGTCAGCGTTCGGCTGACGTTGCGATGCTTTCTGCTTCAATAAAAGAATGACAACAGTGTACTTTCGACAAAATCAATTACACTTTCTTATTTTAATGTCTCATCATAAAAGTTTGAATCAAATAAGGGAGGTTGTGGCGTGTACCGTATTTTACGGCTTATAAGATGCTGCATCTTGGAAGACGCACCCTGATTTTGGAAAGAAATTTTTAAGAAAAAAAAGAAAAAAACCCCAAAACTGTCGTCCAATATACAGGGAGGTCCCGTTATACGAGCATTCGGTATACGATAATCCGATGATAAGAGATGTTTAAATTAGGGTCTATTTTCAATATACGAGATCGCAAATCCAATGATACGACATTCAAACTGGGGAGAGTAAAATTATCAAGTTCAAAATGCGCGCCATACCACTCCCCGGCTAGTCAAAGGGGGATTTGGTTGACCCCAGTGAGGTCACCCCTAGCAAGCCGTGACCTGAAGGGTAATTAAGTATATGGCGCGGCCTGACATTAAGAGGTAATTAGCAGGTGTGCGGCCCCAATCTTGGGACCGCAGTCAGGTCACCCCTAGCAAGGCGTGACCTGAAGGGTAATTAAGCATATGGCGCTGCCTGACATTTAGGGGTGATTAGCCAGGTGTGCGGCTCCAACCTTGGGACCGCAGTCAGGTCACCCCTAGCAAGGTGTGACCTGAAGGGTAATTAAGTATATGGCGAGGCCGGACCTTTAGGGGTAATTAGCAGGTGTGCGGCCCCAACTTTGGGACCGCTACACTACCCTTTTTTATATCACGCGGCGTCCCCTACATTACAACGTCTTTTTTGCTTGTTATGCATGTTTTATGTTTAATTAATGTGCAGTTATGTTATTTTGTGTGCTATTTTCTCTTTCAGAATGCTTTTTCTACAGAATAGGTAGTACAGTGTGGGTAATATAGACGCTGTGTGTTTTGTTGTGTTTGCTATAGTATATTTTAGCTTGAAAAATGTCTTTTTTTTTATTATTTTTTATTGATGGGGTCCTGGAACCAAACCTATATTTTACCATTAGTTATGTGTTTCGTTATACGAGATTTCGCTTTACGAGTATGCCAGGTGGAACCTAACTGCTCGTATCTTCGGGACCTCCCTGTACAGTCATTTTCACACAAGAACACACTCACTATTCATTATCTTCATTCAGCACTGCTCATCAGCCATTTCTATTTTCTAGCTTGTATGCGATAGTATAAGTAATTCGTCATGTTGGCTGGCTGAACGTGTGCACGCAGGTCGGACGGCAGGAGTGAAAAACCCTACCGTGGCGGTGCGCAGCTGCATGCCTGCCTGATGTGTCGATCAGCTGAGTCTGGCTTTGTTCTCCTGAGTGTAAACACCTCTCACGTCCTCCCGTGCCTCACTACGTTGTCTGCCTCCTGTGCCTCACCACGTATTGTTTGAATTTTCCTGTATGCGTGTAGTATTTGTGATTGCTGCATGTACATAAGTATACAAACTTTCATCTAATGTAACAAACAAAGTTCCTTATACACAGAATGGCTGTTGGCGTCAATCTGCTGAGGCGGAATGGCTCCCGCCAGTATCGTGTAAACATCACAGGGTGAGGACAGATTGGTAGTCTATTTGAATGTCTTATGGTATTCTAAATACTTGTAGCAGGTATATACTGAGGCTACATCATATAAGAGGCTGAATTGAATAGCTACCTAAGCTAACCTCCTACAACATTCGTCTTGGAAGACGCATGAGTGTTTTTCAGGGTATTTTTTTGGGGAACAAGTGCATCTTATAAGCCGTAAAATACGGTAATTAAATATAATATAATCGTCACAGCTGTATATATTGCTTTATATGCATTCGAACAGCTGGAGTTAAAGACTGGCATGTGCGACTTGTAAACAAAGCCGTGTTGACCGAAAATCAACAACTTCACACACCTCACTCTTACCCGATTTGCTGACAATACCATTGGATATTAAGAAACACTGAGACCACTATTGGCTTCCTGAGGAAATTTTGCATCGCATTAGTATACATTTATAACTGTAATGTAAGTACAAGTATACGAAAACAAGGGTTAACTAAAACAGTGCATAAACATTTTCTCCCACTTGTTTGGCTTCATCACCTCATTGCTCGGCTATTTATGATAACATAAAATTTCTAAGCACGTTTCCTGAATCTGTACACTTTTTTTACTATGACGGTATAGGATACGTCTCAGTGTGAAAATATCTACAGGGTCAAAATAGTCATTTGATCTTTGTTTTGCTTACATTTCAGCCGCCGCGTCGACTTCTCATGGAGCAAGCGACGGTCAAACGTTTTCTGCGGGGATACAGCAAGAGAAAAGTGACTGCCTGCAAGTGAAATTTCTCTTGCTCCCCTGCAGAAAATGCCTTTACAGTGTTACCTTAAGGTCTGGGTAAATTTTTGTTATTGGGCAACCACCGATTGCGAGGCCGCAACTTAGTTTTCCTGAATAGTTTTGGGATGTTTTGAATTCATCTGGCTCTCATTTTTGTCGGAAATCAATGTTTGTTTACATGTGTGTGTGTGGGGGGATGCTCACATTGCCCCTCCACGCCCACCCCGCAAGCATTGCTAAGCTTCACATTGCCATAGTCCAGGAGAACCTCATTTAACTGGCATTTAAAACAACGGCAGCCTCAAAACAACGGCACTAATCGACCCAGACATTAATTAGGTATAATTATTTCAAAAACTGAGAAAATCGGCAGAAATTTAGTTGGGTAAGGCTGTGGTCTACACAGACTCCCTCTCCTCACTCCACCTCCTCCTCTCCCGCCATCCAACGATCCTCTACGTCCCTCGTCCACACCATCCAGAGGGCCCTTCACCTTACCAACGAGGGGTGGGAGATTGCCTTCCAGTGGGTTCCCTCCCACGCTGGTATCCCAGGCAACGAGGTGGCTGATTCTGCTGCCAGGATGGCCTTAACAGATGTAAACACGACACCCTTCCCTCTGCCGCTCTCCGCGGCCAAACGCCTGATCTCCCGGGTCTGCCGCTCCACCTGGAATAACACACTCGGCGATGCCCTCCGCATCACCTCCATGGGCCAATAGTGACTCTTCCTGACGGCTGACGACTGCACACTTTCCCACTCTTACTGCCGCCCCGAGAGCCAACGTGCCGTCAGTGAGCTGAACAGGCAGCTCAGACTGGTGGAGGAGTGGGGAGAGTCGTGGCAAGTCAGCTTTGCTTCGGAGAAGACACAGGCGATGGTCATCTCACGGTCCCCAGCTGCCTCTCAAGCCGTCTCAGGACGATTGTGTTTTGGAGGCAAGACACTGCCGCTCCAGGATCACATAAAGATTCTTGGAATGTCTGTGGACCGTGGCCTGAGCTTCGATCACCACGTTGCTGCTGCTGTCCACCAGGTCTCTCTGCGCGTGTCTGTCCTGCGGAGGGTGGCAGGAAGTCTCGACTCACGAGGCATCCTCACGTTGTACAAGGCCCAGATACGGCCGTGTATGGAGTATGGTGCCTTGTCATGGATGTCGAGTGCAGCCACCTACTTGCAGAGACTGGATGCAGTACAGTGACGTGCCCTTCGACTGGCGGGGATAGAGGAGGACCAACATTCGTCTCCTGGCGTGACATCGCTGGAGCACCGCCGGGACGTGTCAGCACTGGTGGTGTGTAACAAAGTTCAGGTGCAGGAGGTCCCTCACCTCAGCTCGCTCAGGTTTCCTCCACGTGCTGTGCAGAGATGGTCAAGGACTACACCCTTGAGTGACGTGCTTGTAAAGGTGCCGCTATCACACTCGAGCCAGCACCAGCGCACCTACACAGCCAGGACATCGCGGCTGTGGAACATGTTCGCGTCAGCCACACCTGACGTACAAAATATGTCCACACACCAAGTGAAAATGGCTGCTCGCAGGTGGCGTGAAACACAAACGTCCCCGCTAGTGATGTGATGATTAAAATGACACTTTAGAATATTTTTGTAAAATTTAGCACAAAATATTCCTTGTATATATTGTACTATATTATGATCTTATTGTATATATCTTATTATATATAGGCTTTTAGAATAGTTGCACATACAATGTGTAACTTCAAGCTATATTGTAGTTTTTGTTTAAAAAAAAAAAAAAAGAGAGAGAGAGAGAGAGAGAGAGAGAGAGAGAGAGAGAGGAAGAGAGAGAGAGAGGAGAGAGAGAGAGAGAGGAGAGAGGAAGAGAGAGAGAGAGAGAGAGAGAGAGAGAGAGAGAGAGGAGAGAGAGAGAGAGAGAGAGAGAGGAGAGAGAGAGGAGAAGAGAGAGAGGAGAAGAGAGAGGAGAAGAGAGAGAGAGAGAGAGAGAGAGAGGAGAGAGAGAGAGAGAGAGAGAGAGAGCAGTTTTTGGACCTTCCTTTCTTTCGCAGGATGCACATACGTAACGTTGAAGCAGGTGCTATTATGTCCGTAAAATAAGTTCTTTCAATTTGGCAATCATCTTTTGTTTTACCACCTATGCAGAAACATAAGTGTCATCCTTACAAATTAGGTAGATTTTACTACTGCCTACCGATAGCAAATTTGCTAATTTGTTTTCACTTCGAAATTTCTTTTCAAAATCAGGGTGCGTCTTCCAAGATGCAGCGTCTTATAAGCCGTAAAATACGATATCTTTGATATTTTTTAGGTAATTATCCCAGTTTTATAAAAAAGTTATCATAATTATCTTGGTTTGATTATGTGCAAGCATAAAAAGTAAGACGAGAGAAAGAGTACTGCAAGGGAGGAAAGTTTTTGTATCCCTTGGATGCATGATGAAAGGAAGGACTGTGATCATAGAGGTAAACTAGGGGAGGGGCACTCAGTAGAGCGCATACCTCCGCCGGAGGTATGCGCTCTTAAACAAACAGTTGTGATTCGATTTCATCCAAAATTAAATCAGTTCTTCCTTATACCAAATAGACTTGGTATACCAAGTTTAGTCCAAATCTATTCGTAACTTTTCAAGAAATCCTGTACACTAACAAACAGACAGATCGAGGTGAAAACATAACCTCCCTCCAACTTCGTTGGCGGAGGTAATAAAGGATTATTAAGAATTAAGGGACCTTAATTAATTATCTTTCTTAAGGTTCTGTAAATCTTACTTCGGTGTCATTCTCAAATTCAAGGGGCTAATATACCTCAATTACACTATTGTACACTAGGGTCCCACATAAAATGAGAAATTGGTTGATAAACGAGGTCGTTCTATGTGAATTCGCTCTATGTGAAACACATAACCTATGGGAAAATTTGATATAGGTTGATCGGTCCTCCCTATCGTACCCGTACATTTATACTCATTCACACCTATGCATATCAAAACATATATAAATGATAAGTTATGAATAGAAATGATGAAATAGGCATATTGATGCTTACCTTAAATCTAATAGGGATTATGTACCGGGGGCGAGGGGTTCCGAGGCATCTTGGAGGTCACTCATCGTCATATCTGTCGGAGCTCGCACGCTCACAGCTGATAACTTGTAAGCAAACCCACAACAACGAAAGTGTACCCTCGAATGAAAGCCATCAATAAATTATGATAACTGATGATATCGTGAATGGATGACAACATATATCCTTCACATATATGTTTTTTTTGGTAATAATGGACGAGAACTGCGTGGTCACTACCACCGTTCCCCACCTCACGCCACCCTCACCCCACCTCCGTGGCGACACGCCGCCGCCGTGCCCCGCCTCACCCCATGCCAGGGACACAACCTTCGTTCTGTACGATATTTCGGCGCTCTATATGAGAACACCTCGGATTTACCCTACTTTGATGGCGGAATCGTTCTATATGATCATATTCATTCCTAACGAAAATTTTGGAATTATATTTATTTAAAAAAAATAATAATACACACAACCCTCATTTTCCCGGACCTCCATTTCCCGGATATCGGATTTGCCGGTCAAAATCCAAGGTCCTGGGATATGTCAGAGTCCAGAACAAATGCCTGGTCGAGTCCGTAAATCGACAGAGTTGTCCGGCGGTCTGAGCATCTCCTGTCACCCCTGGTCAGTGTCCGCGCCTCCCGCCAGGAGGCAGCATGCTCAGCGATCGTATTGTTTACATTTGGGCACACGACACTCATGGTTCACCTGCACCGCTTCAGTCAGTCCCCTGACCTCCACTGCCCTGTCAGTGCCTCCCGCAAGGTGGCAGCATGCTCAGCAGTCGTATTGTTTACATTTGGGCACACGACACTCACAGTTCATCTGCACTGCCTCCGTCAGTCCCCTGACCTCCACTGCCCTGTCCGTGCCTCCCGCCAGGTGGCAGCATGCTCAGCGGTCGTATTGTTTACATTTGGGCACACGGCACTCACGGTTCACCTGCACTGCCTCCGTCAGTCCCCTGACCCCCACTGCCCCTGGTGCAGGAACGTATCTGAGACTATTGAACACTTTCTGCTGCAGTGTCAGCGCTTCCACTCCCACCGTGTAGTGCTACACTCTCAACTCCTCACCCTGAACGTCACCACCTGTGACCCTTGCTGGCGGCGACTGGCGTCCACCCCTTCTGGCAACATGCTGTCATCTGCCTCACCTGTGCCTTCCTGAGGAATACAGGTCAACTACAGTGCCTGTGATAGCATCATAGGACATCACCAGGGCTCATAGTGTTCCCCAAGGGATCCTCGCAGCCCTAAAAACAACAACAAAGTGACGTAAAATCCGCGGCGGGGTAGTTGATATTAGCGGTTGCCGGACAGTAAATACTAGAGTAGGATAAACGTCCGGGGGTGGGTAATGGCCTCGGACTGTTGCAATTCCCGGACATTTGCGGTTCCTGGACCAGTGCTCCCCCCTAATAGTCCGGGAAAACGAGGGTTGTGTGTAATTACCGTATTTTACGGCTTATAAGACGCACTTTTTTTCCTAAAAAATACCCTGAAAAATACCCATGCGTCTTCCAAGACGAATGTTGGAATGAGACTGCCGCCAAGACTGGCGGGAGCCGTTCCGTGGCAACTTCCACCTCGGCAGATTGGCACCAACACCACCACCTATCGTCTGCTAGTGTTGATGTATCATTTACCACTAGGTTGTCCCACGTATCACAAGATAAGACTCTATATGAGTCTGCCACCAAGACTGGCGGGAGCCGTTCCACGACAATTTCCACCTGGGCAGATTGGCGTCAACAACAACACCCATCGTCTGCTAGGGTTGATATATCATTTACCGCCAGGCTATCACACATATCACAAGCTTTTTTCAGTCCTGAAAATTATCACCCATGGCGAATTCATCAAAATGATTTACTTATACTATCGCATACAAGCTAAAAGTTGTACGGTATGCCAAATAACATGGGAACAGGGCAGCAGCAAGACACTTCGTACCAGCGCTAGAGCCTACTGAAAAAATCTGTAGATTTTACCACCACCTACCGGTAAAAAATCAGTTTTTATATTTTTTTACATTGAAATTTTTTCTACAATGTCTGCTAGTGTTGATTAATCGTCTGCTAGTGTTGATACAGCATTTACCACCAGACTGTCACACGTATCACAAGCTCTTTTCAATCCTGGAAGTTATCACCCATAGTGAATTCGTCAAAACGATCTGTAGGTCAAAAATCTGTAGATTTTATTAGAATATTTGTTTTAAGTTTTTTTCTTAGAAATTTCTTTCAAAAATCAGGGTGCATCTTCCAAGATGCAGCGTCTTATAAGCCGTAAAATATGGTAATTAATTTTTACATTTTAATATTTTAGGTCGTTCGTTCTATAGGGGAAACGGGAAATGCTCTATGCGAACATTTTATGCGGGACCCTAGTGTATATCTAAGAGAGTAAATCAATCAAATGTATAAATATTTGCGGAACATAAATACAAACCCTTGAGCAGTGTCTTCAAAACAAGGTGGCAGACGGCGCAATTACCGGTCTACTCACAAACTTGCACCGCCTACTTTCCTCCACTACCCACTACCCACCCAAAAAAAAGTCACCACTACATACCATAAATATAGTATGAAAGGAGTGAATTTGACCCTGAAAAACAGCCAGAATGCATATTTTAACACCTTCAAAGGCGTGGGTGGATCCCCGGCCTATCAAGTAGCGCCTCGCTTCGCTCGGCATTCAATCAATCTCCACCTCCTACTTTCTTCATTCCAACTCTTGCTTTAAAAAAACATGAAAACACTGCTTGACCTTTGTGTGATGTTTTTGTGTTTCACTAAGACAATAAACATTGAAATTATTTATGAGGTCATATGAAATTACCCTACAGTACATACCTCTTCCTGTGACCCACAGTATGCTTGTAGCAGCTTCTTTATGGTCTTATAGTACAACTGCAAGAAGAAAATACACATTATGCCGACTAACAACAAAATGACAGTGTTAAAACATGCCAATATAAGTCATGGAAAAACAGATGTCACTTTTTCAAATTTGATCAAATTTCATTCACTTGGGGTAGGATATTATCTAAGTCAATAGATGGAATGTGGATTGAAGGAGCTGAGTACAGTGCTGAGAGTTAGGCGATTGAGGTGGTTTGGGCACATGAAGAGGAGAGAAGGTGGTGAGGAATTGGGGAGAGCTGTTGGAGAGGTAGTGCCAGGTTGCCGTCAACCGGGCAGGCCTAGGAAGACAGGGAGGCAGCGTGTTGAAAAGTACCTTGCAACATTGGATATTAAAGAAGTTGAGGCAATGGATAGAGATAGTTAGAAGAGTATCATCAGCCATCTAACCTCATAAGATATGGGAAAATCTGACGTTAAACAGTAAGAAGAAGAATAGGTAAAACCATGAATATATTCATGATTTACAAAGGTGTTCACTGTTCCCTAAGAGGAATACAAAATATTTGCAGTATCTTTTGGCATTGCAGACGACAAACATTTCACATTTAAATTAATTGTAAATAAAATGAAACCAGAATCAGATACCTAGCAGTATTTCAGACATCACAACGCCTTGACAGTACACTGACAGTTTTCAAATTATAATTATCAACCAACCATAGAGATACACTTAATGCTATCTTCTTTAAGTAATTACCTATCTGAACTTGCTAACTGCATGCCTCCTCCAACCTTTCAAACATACAAAACTTTCTATCTAATCTTATTCCTACTATGTCTGCCTTGGTTCTGTTGAGAAAGCATATGAGCACCTGTGCAAGTAGTTTAAGTAGGCAGTATTAGGATAACTAAGG
Organism: Chionoecetes opilio; assembly: GCA_016584305.1. Classification (NCBI taxonomy): domain Eukaryota; kingdom Metazoa; phylum Arthropoda; class Malacostraca; order Decapoda; family Majidae; genus Chionoecetes; species Chionoecetes opilio. The sequence continues at coordinate 235,069 of JACEEZ010007652.1, forward strand.
TCACTACAGTAAACCCTCTCTAATTCGAACCAGTATAATTCGAACTTCGGATAATTCGACCTGTTTCAGGCCAAGTTCAAATTTTTCATAAAATTTCACTTTCCATAATCAGGACTGAAGTTCGAATTTTCAGAGTTTTCTGCAGCATCTTCCATTTCCTCTGTGCCATCCACTTCGTCAGCCAGCCTCCACATCACCTCAAACACATTAAGCACCTCAAGCACTGAAGACCTTACCTTACAAATTCCAAGAGTGACACCTGCCAGGGCTGCGTTCAGTAGCGGTCAACCCCCCCCCCCTACTGAACGATACTGAACGCTTCACAATTTACATTGCTACCAAGATAGCAGCTGCCGATATTTATCTCTGTGGCTATTCTTATTGTCACAGGACAACTTGCTGATGACCCTGTATTTCATGCAGAAGTTATAGCAGCAGAAAATGAAATATTAAGGAGGCAAGAAGAGGAGAGCGAAGAGGAGAGTCTTTCTTTGCCCTTTGTTTACATACCCTTATTGTTGTGCGAGCTGGCAACTCAGTAGCGACCCACCTCCCAGTAGGGCTGTAATGCGGGGGCTTGCACTAGGCATAACCTATGCTGACGTCACCGTGCGCCTCCGTGTGCACACGTGCGCGTTGTTTTACTGAACGCAGCCTTTGCCTGAAGACGCTATCAGTGACACCTGAGTGCTCAGTGTACAGTAGTACTGCATTTTAAGACTTCAGTATTAGCCATGTTTTGGTGAGTACCAGTACTACAATCTGTGCTGTTTCAGCATGTTTTAGTGAGTTCTTATTGTGTGGAGGGGCTAGAGGTAACCATTGGATAATTCGGACTTTCAGCTAATTCGACCCAGGTCTCCCTCCAATTAGTTCGAATTAGAGAGGGTTTACTGTATCACGGAACATAAACTGCTTGTACAGAAAATTCATTGTTCTCATATATTTGAATTATCATGGAACGAATAGTTGCATAGTACCTATATGATCTATGCAAGTGAAATTTTTCTGCTACTGTTTGCTAATCTGGCAAACACAGCTACTTAGGTATCATTCTGCTCTTACCTTCACTTTAACAGTAGCTTGTTGAATATCACAACCACAGTCAAGCCACACCTCTAGGAAAAAGCCTCTGCAAGGATGAGCTGATTTCTGGCCACAGTCTAGACAATCAATACGGCCATTTCCTGTCTCCTGCACCTTATCACTCTTGCACTTGCCACAGATGAAGTAGAGGAAAGCGTTTTCTTCCTCTATTTTTATTATAGTGCCTGAAAAGGAAATCATATGAAAAATTCAAGTTGTAAGAAGAAATAAAAAAGCTAGCTTATTAAAATTGTAGGTAGAAATACTCAGTACAGTATGATCGCATCATACGAGCATTTGTTTAACCCCTTGGGGCCCAGAACGTAATTTCCATTGTCATTTGGGTACCATTAGACAATTTTTAGTGAATACAACCAACATTTTATAGATATGACCATAGACCACTGTATACCTGGACTGTTCACGCGACAATGTTTTGAATTGCGGGGCTGCATAGGGGCCCGCGGGGCGCCCGACAAAGAGATATAGTGGTCTATGGACTATCATATAGACTGGTTTATAAGTATATATGGTATACTGTAATCTTCGTAAATGTTTGTTCTATAATATTATCAAATAAAAAACAGTAAAACACGCTAAAGAAATGCCATTACGAGACTATGAAGAAATATGCATGAACTTAATATTCACTTAACTCTTCGCCATTTAAAACTTTGCGAGTCAACTTTTATCATGAAACCTATCATTAGAAGCGCAATTTTATTAGCTTTCCATTGATGTATTTAATTATCTGATAAATGAATTAGAACCATGCATAAATTAGCGTTAACTAAATAAATAAAATCATCAATCGGGTAATTTTCCCGATTGATGATGTTATTTATTTACTTATATATTTCGGTTTCTGATAAATGAATTAGTACCATGTATAAATTAGTGTTGACTAAATAAATAACCTCATCATTCGGGTAAATTACCCGATTGATGATTTTATTTATTTAGTTAACGCTAATTTATGCATGGTTCTAATTCATTTATCAGATAACGAAATATAGCAATGGAAAGCTAATAAAATTGCACTTCTATTGATACCCTTCATGATAAAAGTTGACTCGCAAAGTTTTAAATGGCGAAGAGTTGAAGTGAATATTAAGTTCATGCATATTTCTTCATAGTCTCGTAATGGCATTTCTTTAGCGTGTTTTACTGTTTTTTATTTGATAATATTATAGAACAAACATTTACGAAGATTACAGTATATCATATATACTGATAAACCAGTCTATATGATCCGTATATATATATATATATGAATCCGAGCGGCCCTCCGACTTCAGGCCCTTGTGCGACAGGCCGATATTCCGTGCGCAGTCCAGGTATACAGTGGTCTATGATATGACCCATTGAGTATCCTTGTCGACTAAAACATTTGGTATATTCAGTAACTTTTCGTAATTTTATGGCTAACAACAGACAATTTTTTATAGCCCAGGAAAGATCTGGGTGTGAAGGGGTTAATGAAAATTCAATGGAAAGTTTTATGAATTTGCACCGAATTCATTGTATGAACAAGTTTAGCTCAATTACATGATTATAGCAATATCTTCCTATTTCTTCTTTCTGAATTGTGTGCCTTTATAGCCTTTAGAAAATTCAATAAAAAATTATCCTCCAAATGTTGTTTACATGTATATCTATCCTTGTTAGAAAAGCTATACATTTGTCATCTGTGATGTGTCAAGGTGTGAATGTACAAATGGGAAGTGATATTGCGGTAGCTTGAAAATATTGTCTAACTCACAGAAGTGGGAGTTGGACAGAGTCCTGTGGAACACCACTGTCAATAAATTTTGAAGAAGACTGTTTACAACAGTAAACAACTGTTTACAACAGTTTGACTGTTTACAACAGTACCTATGAATCAGTCAGAAATTGTGAATCCATAATTATTTGAATCCCAAATAATTGGATCCGGAAATATTTTGACATTTTCTATTGATGAAGAAGTTTTTCGCTAGTTGAAGAATAGATTTGGCATGATCACGGGCAGATATATAAAGGGCATGATTTTCCGGAGATGAATGGCTACAGTCTCTCTACATGGACAGCACAAGAGCAAACTGAGTTGAACCAAGGTTTACAGGCTATAAGACTACATAAAGTGTGTGGAATGTATTTCTCCATGCCCGAGATAATGACCTCAGTTATGCACTCTGCACAAAGAGACAGGTCTCTGACATAGAAGCAATATTCATTCCTTGGAAAATTAGAGTAATACTGCCTTAGGTCCTCCCAATTAGCTGAGGCATAATGCCAGAAGCACCTCTGCTTAGGTGTCCTGAGGCAGAACCGAAGCGATAGGACAATTTAGGGATATAAGATTATGATCAGAGCAGCCCCATGGAGAAAATAGTTTAATAGAATTAGCTGAAGGATTAGAGGTTTGGAAAAGGTCACTAATGTTGGGCAGACAGGAATACGAGTAGGGTGCTGCACCAGCAGCTCTAGGTTATGAAAGAAAGCAAAGTTGAAGGTTTGTTCAGCAGTGTAATCAGTGAAAGAGGATGATAGCCTAAGCTGGTGGTGAATATTGAAATCCCCAAGAATGAATATTTCAGGAAAAAGAAAATGAGTTTGGATGTGGTCCATGATAAATTACTGGCAATCACCATCAACATATACACAATTGTAGATTCAGATATACATGTAATTATATCAACACGTTACCTTGATTCGTTGTGGCTTCCACACTCTCTGATTGACAGCGCTCAACGCCAACAAACTTGCCGTGACAGAGCCAAACCTCACCAAACGAGGAACAACCCAATATCCTCCAACAACAAGATCCGATACCATTAATGAACAGTCCAGCAACAAATATCTGCCAATACCCCTGTACCTATGTACCCAGCAGCTGAACTGTGACTACAAACATGAGCTCCCGACCTCTGTCAACACTCTACCACTCTCCTACCAAAACAGCTGATAGCTGCCTTCCCTGACTGGCCACATCAGTGTTGCCACGTCAGCAGCTCACCTGCTTCGAGACACCGAGACATCATAATACCAACAAACTTATGATTACCCTACTTATCTAAACAACAGTCCACTGCGGAAGTTAAATAGTCAAATAACTTAACATAGTCTGAGGAGTTAGGTGAGAGATATACAGCACATATTAATTCAGTATGGAAGTGACATTGAGTTCGAAATTAGATGGATCATGGTAGTAAATTCTGAAGATTCAATTCTATGGGCTGTGTGGGCAGGAGAGCATGTGATGTCTTTGCTTATATATACGTAACAGCCAGCTTTGGTTTGAAAATGAGGATAGAAAAAGTAAAAGGGAACAGAAAAGGGACTGCTGTCAGTAGCCAATACTCAGCTGCCAGTAGTAGTAGTATATAGTATATCTACTGTGTTATGTATATTTTACTACATGTACGAAAAATTATTATACTGAGTATCTCCATGATTTACAACTGTTAAGTTCTCTAGTTACCAACCTGACACAAGGGTGAGACTGTCCTGCTGAGTAAGACTCGACAGAGGGCTGAGAGCCTGGTTCAATACTGATGAATCGATCTTTGTGCTTCCGTCATCCTGCACCTCTATGAAGCTGTACTCATCCACAACCACACTCCCTGAAAGAAACAGTGAAAACAAAACATGATTTCTGCATATTATAACTGGATCTAATACAGTAATGAATTTTACCAGAAAGACCAGAGCTATCCAGCTTCTTTCCTGTTAATACAGGAGTGAGGCAAGGGTGCGTCTTTGCCCCATCACTTTTCAACACTTGTATGGACTGGTTATTGGGCAAAGTTATAGATCAAAGTGATTGTGGAGCATCTGTCGGCAACACCAAGATCACTGATCTTGTTTTTGCTGATGATGCAGTAATCTTTGCTGAGTCGCTGGAGGTCCTGGTGATGGCTCTCGAGGCGCTGCACGAGGAGGCAAAGCCTTTGGGACTTGAGGTCTCCTGGCTTAAGACCAAGGTCCATGTGTTCGGAAGCATACTAGATGAAACAGTACAGTCTGTTCATGCGTGCGGCGAAGACATTAAGATCTTGGAAAGTTTTACATACCTTGGTAGCGCAGTCCATAATGACGGCGGGTCACATCAAGAAGTCTTACAGCGGATTGGCATAGCCCAAGGTGTCATGGACTCGCTCAGCAGGAGTATTTGACGTTGTCTGTACCTGTGCAGGAGGACAAAGATCCGGATCTTCAAATTGCTTGTGATCCCTGTCTTACTCTATGGTTGTGAGACATGGACACTAAATAGCAACTTGAAGAGGCGAATCGATGCCTTTGGTAATAAGTGTCTTCGCAGAATCATGGGGTATTGTTGGGATGATTACGTGCTAGTGCACATTTTTAAGGAATCGGTATATCTAGGGGAGGTGCCGTTAATGTAGAGGAAAGGTGATGTAGTCCCCATATTTAAGAAGGGTGATAGAGGATTAATGTCAAATTCTCGACCCATTAGTCTGACTTCAGTGGTAAGTAAATTATTGTAATCAGTTATTGCAAAAAACATTGAAGAGCATTTAGAAAAGCATAGTTTGGTAAATGATTCACACCATGAATTCACCAAGGGTAGGTCATGTCACACCAATTTATTTAGTTTTTATTGTTAAATTTATTAGGCAGCAGATAATAATGAGGATTATGATTATGTATACCTGAACTTTAGTACCAGTTTAGTACCTTTAGTAAACCCTCTCAAATTCTAACTAATTGGGGGGAGACCTGGGTCAAATTAGCTAAAAGTTTGAATCATCCGATGGTTACCTCTAGCCCCTCCACACAATAAGAACTCATTCAAACATGCCAAAACAGCACAGATTGTAGGGTCATGTGGGGGCAAATCGTACATGGGGGCGAGACGTATAGTAGCGCTTGACCAAAAACTATCGCTGGTATGATGACGTCACGCACCGTGAGGGAGAAGAAGAAGAATCACAACAGTCCGCCATCTTGATGTAGCCGCCTTCGCGCACGTCGTTCGAACCATGTAAGATTGTTGTTTTTTGGAGGGTCCGATGTAATTTTTTGGGTTAGTAATATAGTGTCCCATGATTGTGAATATGTTGTGACTCTGTTAGTGTAAAATTGAATAGTGATAATAGCCATGTTAACGTGGTTTTGAGTGTAAACAGTGATCAAACAGACAAAAGTGTTGCCGTCAAGTTTTTTGACGAAAAAAAGTTGTTGTCGGGGGCCACCCGTACGAGGGCGACCCGTACATCGAAATCCCCCCCGGTGTACGAGTCGCCCCCGGTTTTTTAAATGTATGGGTCGCCCCCGGTTTTTTACATTTGTTTATTGTATTAATTTCTATGATTTGACAATACCTAATGACATTTATTCTCTTCCAGACAACAATCAGCACCATGCCTCGCAAATTTGTCTCCCAGGGGAAACTCCAAACTGACAGAACAGCCCTAGAAGAGGCCTTCAAGTACCGGGTTGAGACGAGTTGCAGCATAAGGACTGCCTGCAAACAATTCGGTGTTAAAGTGATGACTTTGCAAGTAAGTTAATGGAAAATATTGTTTGTATTGTTTTTATTGTATGTTAGCCTAGCATATCCTAGCATATGTTCTGCTAATTAGCTGTCAATCAAAATTGATACAAATCGATTCAAGCACTTTAAAAAAAAAAAAAATATTTTTTGTTTGTTTTGAACTGGGAAAACATGAAGATGTAATTTTAAATGAATTTAAGATATTTTATATTTTCCTAAAAAAAATAAAAAGAGGGGGGGGACAATATTTGAGCTGCAATAGCTCTATTTATATATGACCTATTTGCATCAAAGTTTAGGACAGTTATTCAGGTGCTATAAGCTTATTATTAAGTAGCCTATATAAAAGTGTTGTAAAATATGATTTATCATAGTGCCCTGGAATCGACAAATAAAAAAAATTAAAAAAAATCATGAAAAATAATTTTAATTCTAGAAAATCCAAAACGAAATGAAAAGATCCATTGATTTCCAACCTTCAAAACATAGGTTACCAATACTAATCAACATTTCTTATCAATTTGGCCTAGAACCCCCCTTCCTAGGTTAGGGCAGGTTAGGTTAGGATAAAAACAAAGGAGGGTCTGGGGGGCATAGGTTTAGGAATAAGCTAGGCAGAAATTGGTTGTGGCTGTAGCCTAATTCTTTGCTTTTTATTGCAGGATGCCTTCAACCGGTCAAAAAGTGTTAGTGATGGAAAGACCTTCGTGGCACTCAAGCCCAACTCTCAAAAAGTCTTCACCAATGAGCAAGAGGACCACATATCTGCCTATGCTATTAAGATAGCAAAAATGTTTTACGGCCTGCCTACAACAGAATTTCGGAGGCTGGTGTATTCATACGCAGTAGCCTGTGACAGTAAGGCCATTCCATCGGTCTGGGAGGAGGATAAGATGGCAACGCGTGACTGGTACTACGCATTCATGGCTCGTCACCGTGAACTGAAATTGAAGACTCCGGAGGGCATGTCAATTGCCAGGGCTGTAGCATTCAACCGTGTCAGTGTCAACATCTTCTTCTCAGCTTACACAGAGGCAATGGAGAAGTACGAGTTAAGGCCTGACCGGATCTATAACCTGGATGAGACCAGCTTGTCAACAGTATTGAAGCCGGTGAAGGTCGTGTGTGAGAGGGGTCAGCCTGTTGCGTCTCAAATTTCCCAAGAAAGAGGTGCAACCATGACTTTTGTGGGAATTATAAATGCTTCAGGACATTATATCCCTCCAGTATTTATAATCCCCAGAAAGAGGTGGAATGACTCTTTCATGAGAGGTACAATTGATGGATCCAAGGGCATCTTGCATCAAAATGGCTGGATGAATGGTGAGTGTTTCCTGGAGACACTTCAGCATGTCCATGAAAAGACTTACAGTAGTGTAGAGAACAAGATCCTTCTTATCATGGACAATGCTGTGTGTCACATGAACATCCATGCAATTAATTATGCCATTCAGCATGGCATAATTATTGTCACTTTGCCACCCCATACTACGGCAAAGCTCCAGCCATTGGATGTTAGTGTTTATGGGCCATTCAAGACTTACCTGAGGTCGTTGCAGAATGACTTCACACTCATGAATCCCAACACCTGCATCACGGAGCACATGTTGCCAGAGTTTGCGTCCAAGGCATGGATCAAGTCTAGCACACCAACCAACATCCTGAGTGGTTTCGCTGCGACTGGCATCTGGCCCATCAATCGCCTCATCTTCCCAGATGAGGCGTTTGCTGGGGCAGAGGTTACCGAGCGACCACCACCTCAGGCTGATGGCCAGGAGCTTCCTGATTTGAACCCTGACTTGGAGGCTACTCCTTCTACTCCTCCTAGGCAGCCAACACAAGAACCTTCGACCAACAACCCTTCAACTAGCACCCATTCCCCCCCAGGACCTTCAAGCGTTGGTGACATCTCAGAGGTCACTCCAGACTCTGTCCGGCCCTTCCCCAAAGCTTCTGCACGTCCTCTTGGCAAGGGGAGAAAGAAGGTCCGTGCCTGCATTCTCACCGAGAATGAGGAAGCCATCGCCAACCTAAAGGCAAAAGAAGAGAAGAAGGCTGGGATGAAGAAGCCAAAGGCCAAGAAGAGGAAGACTGTCCCTCGAGACCAACAGCCAGGCAGTGACGATGAGGATGACCATATGCCACTCCAGCTGGACGACTCTTCTGAGTATTCCGATGAGGTGGAGGACCTGGATAACTTTGTAGCCTCTGAATACCCCTTTACAGAAAAGGAGCCAGAGGTGGGTGATTTTGTTCTTATTGAACTAGAGGTTGAGGAGGGCAAGCATGAGGGTGCAAAGGTGCACTTTGTAGGTAAGATCACGGCCATGCAAGAGGATGCACGACTAACCGTTTCATTTTTACGTAGTAAATGTATTTATGTAAAGGACACCTTCACCTTCCCTGACATTGAGGATGTGACGGAGGTGGAAAGGAAATGTTGTATTGGAGTATTGGTCACCTTGAAGGGAAGCACCCAGAGGCAGGCTCACCTTATCAAGATTTCTCCCCCCTTAACAGCTTTCAATATGAGGTGAGATTATTTGTGGATGCTACCCTTTAACTTTGTATTTTGTGTATCTTTAGGCTATATATTTGTATGTTTACCTTGAAGGGAAGCACCCAGAGGCAGGCTCACCTTATCAAGAGTTCTCCCCCCATAACAGCTTTCAATATGAGGTGAGATTATTTGTGGATACTACCCTTTAACTTTGTATTTTTTGTATTTTTATATATTTGTATGTTTGTTTTATAATAATAAAAGTCAGTTTGTATTTACATTTTTTACCTCACCTAATGAGGCATCTGGGAATAGATAGATAGATAGATAGACATTGGTCTGCACATTTGAAAAACAAAATAAATGTTGGTAAGTTCAATTGATACAACATTTAAGATGAAATATGACACCACGTACGGATTGCCCCCTAGTCATGTACGTGTCGTCCCCATATAGGGGGCGACACGTACAAACAGATAAATATTTTCAAATCATCAAAAAACATACTTTCCTAACTTGGAAACCCTTTAGGTGGATGCCATAGTTGGCTAAATAGTTGAAGCTGATTTTGCACCCATTGTATTTTCTCTCACATCAAAAACAGATTTTTAGGAAATATTTTACCACTAATAGTACGACTTGCCCCCACATGACCCTACAACTTGTACTCACCAAAACCATAGTATTTATACGATAATTATTGTATATCCGGTCAAGCTGGGCAGCCGCGGTATGCAGGGCATGGGAGAGGTCAGACTCACACTAGTAAGGCCCGGATAATTCAAGTTTTTGTTTAAATTATTTAAAGCAGTTGAAAAATTTGCAACAGGTTGAATTATCCGAAGTCTGAATTATCCTGGTTCAAATTAGAGAGGGTTTACTGTATTGATAGACTTAGGAGATGAGCAATGACCGTCTTCAGTAGCTGCAATATAAAAGTTTGAAAGGAAACTTAAGATGAAGGTACAGAGAGAAGGATAGAAACCGAATTAGGGTAGTTTGGAAATTAAAGATTTGTACCGGACGCTATCAAAAACCTTTGATATGTCAAGGGCAACAGCAAAAATTTCACCGAAACCCCTAAAAGAAGATGACCAAGATTCAGTTAGGAATGCTAGAATATTGCCAGTAAAACGCTCTTTACGGACAATGTACTGACGATCAGATAGAATATAGTGAGCAGATAGATAGATGCTTAAGAATCTTCATATTTAGTAGATTCAAAAACTTTAGAAAGGCAGGAAGTCAAAGTTATAGGACAGTAGTTTGAAGGATTAGAACCATCACCATTCATAGGAACAGGTTGGATGTGAGCAAGCTTCCAGCAAGAAGAAAAGGTGGTACACTACGCGCCAAAATATTGTTCGCCACTTCATAACAGAGCGCTCCCATAAGGGAATTCTGAAAATGTACTCTATGGCAGCCTAGTTACTTTCGAGAGAGATATCCTGCGTATGGCAACTTGTTTAAAGTACGGACAGACCATCAAGACTATTGAGGAATGTTCAGATGTCACTTGTCAGTTATAGACGAAGCATTAAAAAAAATCACCTCACTTCCCGCAAATAATTTGAACAAGCGCACGCTGGTATAGCTCTCATTATCTCCATAATGGGTGGCATGAAAGACCTAACAAAGGGGCAAATTAAAGTTGTTGTAACTCTACACAGGCAGAGAGGCCAGTGGAAGAAATATCAAGGATTATGGGTGTTACGAGGAAATGTGTACAGAAGTGGGTGGAACGTTTCGTGAAAGGAGGCGGGGGCCACACGACACTCACACTCACCTGCACCGCCTCCGTCTGTTCCCTGACCCTCACTGCCCCTGGTGCAGGAATGCTCTGGAGACTACTGAACACTTTCTGCTGCAGTGTCCGTGCTTCCACTCCCACCATGTAGTGCTACACTCTCAACTCCTCACCCTGAACTTCACTACTTTTGACCTGCCCACCCTGCTGGCGGCGGCTGAGTCCCCCCCTCCCGGCAACACGCTGTCATCCGCCTCACCTGTGCCTTCCTGCAGAAGACAGGTCAACTATCACGCCTGCGATAGCATCATAGGACATCAACAGGGCTCATTGTGTTCCCCAAGGCAACCTCGCAGCCCTAAACCAACAACAACAACAACGTTAAAAAACGTGGCATTCTCGGTGACCTGTTTTTTTTTTTTTTTTTTTTTTTTTTTTATCGGGCCTCCAGCAGGGAGGACCACGGGCTAGCTTGAGCCCGTCAGAGAGATGCTTTGAAAAAAGAGAGGAGAGTGTTCGTGCTGCTGGCGTGCGGCACGAGGACTGGCTTGTCCATCCTGACGAGGAGTGCGGGGTAGAGACCCGAGTTTGATTCTTGAGGATGGCTGTAAAATCCACTTTAAATCTTTCTCTGCACCGTCGAGTGGCCTAAGAACACCCACATGCTGCCCATTAACTCTTATAAAAATCCTGCCTGTGCCACCACGGGCAAGGGCCAGCCATCACAGCCCTCGAGTGAACCTCCAGGGCCTACCATCCCACCCCTGGAGGTCACTGCCTAACGGCGCTATAGGCACAATAAAACAAAAAAGTGTACGAAGCAGCGTGAAACTCGGGGAGATAATGCGCGAAAGTCGGGATGGTAAGAATTTAGGACTCGGCGCGAAACTCGATGATCACGAAACTCGGATAGCGTGAAACTCGGGAGGGTACTGTAGAGGTACATATATACCAATTTGCGAGTATACATGCATAATATGTACACAAGAGTCCCACATAAAACGAGAACTTGGTCGATAAACCAGGTTGCTTTATGTGAATTCGCTCTATGTGAAACACATAACCTATGGGAAGATTTGATATTGGTCGATTGGTCCTCCCGTGCATACCCGTACATTTATACTCATTCACACTCATGCATTAAGAGGGTAGAGGGTAAGAGGTAGAGGCCGGGGGCGCGGTAATCGCGCCCCCGACCCGGTTTTGCCGGGGGCCCGACCATGCAGACCCCTCCTATGCCGACGCAGGGGAGGGGTCTGCCTATGACGAGTGCGGGGCAAAGCCCTCGGGAATCCCGCACTCTAAATCAAGTGGTAGGGCCCCCTAGCCCAGCCTTTTCTTATGGGGGTGACCGGGGCAGTGCAGAGGCGGCGCCTGCCCGTCGAATCACTCCTGGGATCAACCTGCGGAGGGTTCTTCGTGTGGGCTCGTGGAACGTTCTGAGCCTCTCAGACGATCATCGACTACCTCTCCTATCGGGCGAGCTCAGTAGGCTGAGGGTGGATATAGTGGGACTCTCTGAGACGAGGAGGCCTGGCAGTGGTGAGACTAGCAGTGGGGGTTACACCTACTATTGGTCCGGCATGAGCAATGGTCACCGTGTACGGGGAGTAGCTATAGGCATCTCCAGCAAACTGCAGCCGTCAGTTGTTAAGGTTACTCCGGTTGATGAGCGTATAATGCAGGTGAGGATGAAACACACTCTGGGTTTCATGTCTCTTGTTGCAGTGTACGCTCCTACCGAGATGCGTAAAACTGAAGAGAAGGAGATGTTCTACGCCAAACTCGACTCTGTATTAGACCAGTGTCCTCCTCGGGACACACTCATTGTCTTGGGCGACTTCAATGCTACTACTGGCACTGTGAGAGATGGCTACGAGTTATGTGTTGGTCCCCATGGCTCCGGTACCAGAAACACCAACAGTTCTCTGCTTCTGAACTTTGCAAGGTCCAGAAGGTTGAGAATTGCAGGTTCTTGGTATCAGAGACCAGAGCTGCACCGCTGGACATGGTATAGTAATGCCGGAGGGGTAGCTAAGGAGATCGACCACATCCTCGTTAGCACTCGTTGGAGGATCCTCCAGAACTGCAGGGTTTACCGGAGTGCTGAGTTCTTTGGAACAGATCACAGACTTGTTGTTGCTACACTTAAGCTTCATGTCAAGTCCAGAAGAATCTCAAGAGGTAAACATACTGTGTTTCATCTTGAGAAACTGAAGGACTTGACATGTGCTCATGAGTATGCGGTGGCAGTCTCAAATCGGTTTGATGTGCTCGGTGCTTTCGGGGACCCTGTAGAACTGTGGGATACCTTCAAACGTGAAACTCTACAGGCTGCCAAGGAGTGTATTGGGGAGCGCCCGAGGTCAAGGCGTGGTTTTGTCTCGACAGAGATGCTGGAGAAAATCGAGGAGAGTCGCGCTGCCAGGCTGGCTGGGAACCGGGACCAGCACAGGCCTCTGTCATGCCGAACTAGAACCCTCCTGGGGAGAGACAAGGAGAGGTATGTCAGGAGTCTCGCTGAGGATGTCGAGGGTCATTTGAACGCTAATGACCTCCGACCCGCCTACCGAGCCCTGAAGAAGCTCCGTTCCAAGTCTCCTTCTCGGGCGAGTGCTATTCGAACAGCAGATGGGCGCCTCGTGTCGGACATGGATGGGCAGATGGCTCGTTGGGCTGAGTACTTTGGGCAGTTGTTCACGGTGGACCCTCCAACTGAGCAGCTTCACACCACTAGGTTACAGGCAGTGGATGCCGATCCTCCCATTGACGAAAGCGCACCCTCTCTTGACGAAGTCAGAGAGGCTGTAGCAAAGTTGAGGGGTGGAAAGGCAGCTGGTGTTTGTAATATCAGTGCAGAGCTCCTCAAAGCTGGGGGTGAGGCCATGATCCACGGGTTGCATGCTGTCCTGACTGCCGTGTGGCAATCAGGTACCATTCCTCCTGACTGGAAAAGGGGGCTGGTCGTCCCTATCTGGAAAGGGAAAGGGGACCGTCAGGACTGCAACAATTACCGCGGTATTACACTGCTCAGCGTACCAGGCAAGGTGCTTGCCCATCAATTGCTGACACGGATTCGCAGCCATCTGGTGAAGCATCATAGACCTCAGCAGTCTGGGTTCACGCCTGGTAAGTCAACAACGGACCGTATCCTAGCGCTTCGTGTCCTGGTGGAACGCCGACGTGAGTTTCGACAGGGGATGCTTGCAGCCTATGTTGATCTCAAGAAGGCGTTTGACTCAGTGCATCGTGAGTCACTCTGGGATCTTCTGCGACTTCGAGGGATTCCTGCAAGGACTATTGGTTTGATAACTGGTCTGTATTCTGGGACTGAGAGTGCTGTGAAGTGTGGGGCAGGTGTATCCAGCTTCTTTCCTGTGAATACAGGAGTGAGGCAAGGGTGCGACCTTGCCCCATCACTTTTCAACGCTTGTATGGACTGGGTATTGGACAAGGTTGTAGATCAAAGTGATTGTGGAGCATCCGTCGGCAACACCAAGATCACTGATCTTGTTTTTCCCAATGATGCAGTAATCTTTGCTGAGTCGCTGGAGGTCCTGGTGATGGCTCTCGAGGTGCTGCATGAGGAGGCAAAGCCTTTGGGACTTGAGGTCTCCTGGCTCAAGATCAAGGTCCAGGTGTTTGGAGACTTACTAGATGAAGCAGTACAGTCTGTTCATGCATGTGGCGAGGACATTGAGATCTTGGATGGTTTTACATACCTTGGTAGCGCAGTCCATAATGACGGCGGGTCACGTCAAGAAGTCTTTACGGCGGATTGGCATAGCCCACGGTGTTATGGACTCGCTCAGCGGGAGTATTTGGCGTTGTCGGTACCTGTGCAGGAGGACAAAGATCCGGATCTTCAAATCGCTTGTGATCCCTGTCTTACTCTATGGTTGTGAGACATGGACACTAAATAGTGACTTGAAGAGACGAATCAATGCCTATGGTAATAAGTGTCTTCGCAGAATCATGGGGTATCGCTGGGATGATTACGTGTCAAATCAGCGATTGCACCGTGAGACTGAATCGAAGCCTATTACCTGCATAGTCCGTCAGCGCCAACTTCGGCTATATGGGCATGTGGCACACTACCCTGAAACCGATCCTTCCCATCGGGTTGTATCTGTAAGAGACAATCCGGCGTGGAGGAGGCCAAGGGGGCGCCCACAAGGCTCGTGGCTGGGGCAAGTTGATGTTTCTTGTCGAGAGCTGCTTGGTATGGGAAAGGAGCCTGCATGGGAACTCGCGCGTGGTGACCCCCGGGAGTGGCGTCGTAGGGTGGGCGAGGCGACGCGCCCCCCAGCGTATGCCCCCAATGATTGATTGACACTCATGCATTTCAAAACATATATAAATGATAAGTTATGCATAGAAATAATGAAATAGGCATATTGCTGCTTATCTTAAATCTAATAGGGATAATGTACTGGGGGCGAGGGGTTCCGAGGTCATCGGAACTTGGAGGTCATCTCATTGTCACATGAGCTCGCACTCTCACAGCTGATAACTTGTAAACAAACTCACAACAACGAAAGTGTACCATCGAATGAAAGCCATCAATAAATTATGATAACTGACGATATCGTGAATGGATCACAACATATATCCTTCACATGAATGTTTGTTTTGTTAATAATGGACGAGAACTACGCGGTCGCTACCACTGTTACATCGGTTAGAGCTCGCACGCTCACAGCTGATAACTTGTAAACAAACCCACAACAACGAAAGTGTTCCCTCGAATGAAAACCATCAATAAATTACGATAACTGACGATATTGTGAATGGATCACATATATCCTTCACATGAATGGTTTTTTGGTAATAATGGACGAGAACTGCACGGTCGCTACCGCCGTTCCTCACCTCACCCCACCTCCGTTGCCCCGCCTCACCCCATGCCAGGGACACACAGCCTTCGTTCTATACGATATTTCGGCGCTCTATATGAGAACACCTCGGATTTGCCCTATTTTAATGGCGGAATCGTTCTATATGATCACATTCGTTCCTAACAAAAAATTTAGAATTTTATTTATTTAAAAAAAAAAAAATATAGATTAATTTTTAATTTTTAATATTTAAGGTCGTTCGTTCTATAGGAGAAACGCTCTATGCGAACACGTTTTATGTGGGGCCCTAGTGTATATCATGAAAATGAAATTAAAAGAAAAAGTGGAAACCTTAGGCTAAGGAAAAATACATAAAAATAGCAATAAGCAGTATGAGGATAAATGTGAGTGAAAGGAGTGTGTACATATAAGTAAAAAATATTGCAGAAGATTTTGCATATGTATGATCTTTTTGACGAAATGTATGATATTCAAATCATTTGCCTTAGTGCAGAGTTAAAACATTTTTGTGAAATTACTGTTTATGTGATACAGTAAACCCTCCCTAATTATAACCCATATAATTCAAACTTCGGATAATTCGACCTATTTCAGGCCTAGTTCAAATGTTTCCACAACTTTCAATAGTCCGAACTGGTTTGAATTGTCCGCACATTGTTCAAGTTTTCGGAGTTTTCTGCAGCATCTTCCACCTCCTCTGTGCCATCTACTTCGTCAGCCAGCCGCCACATCGCCTCTAACACATTTAGCACCTCAAACACTGAAGACCTTACCTTACATATCCCCAGAGTGACACACGGCGGCGTTCAGTGGCGGTCAACCCCCCCCCCCCTTGCAATCTCCCTACTGAAAGATACTGAACGCTTCACAATACACATTGCTACCAAGATAGCAGCTGCCAAAATTTATCTCTGACGCTATTCATACTGTCGCAGAATAACTTACTGATGACCCTGTATTTGATGCAGCAGAAGCAGCAGGAAATGAAATATTAAGGAGGCGAGAAGAGGAGAGGCTTTCTTTGCCCTTTGTTTACATACCCTTATTGTGGCACAAGATGGCAACTCAATAGCGATCCACCTCCCAGGGCTGTAGTGCGTGGGTAGCGTGCGCTAGGCATACTGTATGCTGACGTCACCGTGCGTCTGCATGTGCACCTGTGCCCGTTGCCATACAAAACGCAGCCCAGATTTGCCTGACGACGCTAGCAGTGATGCCTGAGTTCTCAGTGTACAGTGGACTGTCGGTAGTACATGTACTGTTTTTCAAGACTTCAGTATCAGCCATGTTTTGGTGAGTACAAGTACTACAATCTGTGCTGTTTTGGCATGTTTTAGTGAGTTCTTATTGTGTGGAGGGGCTAGAGGTAACCATCGGGTAATTCTGACTTGTGGCTGATTCGACCCAGGTCTCCTCCCAATAGGAGCAGTCAACAACTCCGTCATTCTGGGACAAACTCGTACGCGGGACTAAATTTGTGTCTTCAATGGCGAAAGCAGTTCTGTACAAGTTGCCTATTCTACATCATTCTTATATTTAGTTATGAACTACCAAGCATCCAGCAGTTACTGTCAAGTACTCTATTTTATATGTATTTAGGTTTACACAATATGGAAATATTTTTTTTACCATTAATATAGACACAATATAATAGAATTCTTGTTCGAAAATAGATGCAAAAAAAATCCACTGACTTAGGATGGACTGATCGAAATAAGATGTACAGGGAAGTCCCGTTATACGAGCATTCGGTATACGTATTCAATAATACGGGCTGAGTAAATTAGGGTCTATTTTCAATATACGAGATCGAAAATCCAATGCTACGACATTCAAACATTGTGTTTGTTGTGTTTGGTATAGTTTTGTAGTGGTCCCAAGGTTGGGGCCGCACACCTGTCTAATTACCCCTAAAGGTCAGGCCGCACACCTGGCTAATTACCCTTCAGGTCACGCCTTGATTGGGGTGACCTGACTGGGGTCAACCAAAATCCCCCTTTGTCCAGCCCGGAAGTCCTGTATTCAGTCAGTTACCTACCAACCACTACAGTGAGAGGAACACAGGGAGAGGAGGAGTGGTGTTCCTCTCACTGTAGTGGTTGGTAGGTAACTGACTGAATACAGGACTCCCAGGCTGGACAAAGGGGGATTTTGGTTGACCCCAGTCAGGTCCCCCCAAGCAAGACGTGACCTGAAGGGTAATTAGCCAGGTGTGCAGCCTGACCCTTAGGGGTAATTAGCCAGGTGTGTGGCCCCAACCTTGGGACTGCTACAGTTTATTTTAGCTTGAAAAAACATGTCTTTGATGGGGTTCTGGTACCAAACCTATATATTACCATTAGTTATGTATTTCGCTATACGAGATTTCGCTTTACAAGTGCCAGGTGGAACCTAACTGCTCGTATCTCTGGAACTTCCCTGTATATAGAAAAATTGTAAATAAGTCTACAGCAAAGTGAAAACAAGCAGAATAAATGACAATGTTTTGTTATCGTATTAAATTTACTCAAATCATGCAATGGAAACCCCTCCCTCCCTCCCCGCACCCTGTGCACGTGGCCTGCCTCAGTTTTGCAACATGTACGATAATTATCGTACATGTACGATAAATTTACCTCCGGTTACCTCCTTATGAAGCTGAAAGCCTCTCTCACATTCGAAGGCACTTATTCTTGGCATTGTCCACCCTCTCTTGTTCAACAGGTATATATGAGAACTTGTGCATTGTCTATTGGTGGCAGGTGATGGGTGATGAACGTGTGTTATGGGGTTCCAGATGTCGCGGAAGTTAAAAAAATTACCAAAAATTTATCTTTATTTTTGGAAGTACAGTAAACCCTCTTGTATTCAGACTAATTGGGCCAAGGAGTGGTCCGAGTAATGCAAGGATCCGAATAATGCAGGGATAAAATAATAATACTAAAAAAATAAAATAAATTCTAGGTGAATATAGAAAATTTCTAAGTCATGCAAATATCAATAAACATAAGATAAATCATGTAAATAAATAAATCTACAGTAAAAATAAGCATTACAGTACTGTACAGGAGTAGTGTACAGTACTATCAGTCCTACGTCTGGCAGCAGCAGCCGGCAGCAGTATCATGATGGCGGAGATTTCCTCCTCCTTCTTGGTGTTGTCTGTAGGGCTGCGAGGAGCCCTTGAGGAGCCCTATGATCCCAAGTGATATCCTATGATACTATCAAAGGCGTGGTAGCTGACCTGTCTTCTTCAGGAAGGCACAGGTGAGGTGGATGACAGCGTGTTGTCCTGAGAGGTAGGCAGGGCGCCAGGCAGGGCAGGTCGCTCGCCAGCAAGGTGGACAGGGTTTTAAGAGTTATTACCTTACTACACTACCCTCCCGAGTTTCGGGCTTGCTTTCTTCCGGAGGCATAGCGCGAGACTCGCGGATCGCGAAACTCGGGTATTGAATGAAAACACTGTGTAAAAATGCTTATTTAGTCCGGGGTTTTTTTTTTTTTTTTTTTTTTTTTTTTTTTTTTTTTTTTTTTTTGGTGTGTGTGTGTGATGTGTCTGTGTGCCTACGCGCCGTTAGGCAGTGACCTCCAGGGGTGGGATGGTAGGCCCTGGAGGTTAACTTCAGGGCTGTGTACCTACCGTATTTTACAGCTTATAAGACTAACTTTTTCCACAAAAAAATATCCTGAAAATGCCCCAAGCCCCTGTCCACCCTGCAGTGAATGGGTACTGACCCGCCTCCCGGGGTGGTGGCTTCGGCCAACACTACGTAGAGAAGAGGAGGGAGGAGAGGAGCTTGAAATTGAGCTTGAGTTGGGAGTCACCCAGCGGATGCTGTTTTGGTCTGAGTGAGTGAGCTTGACACATATCTTGTCAGCTGATGGTTGTGTGACAGTGTTATACGGCAATAACACTGTCACAATGCCTTCCTCTCTTCTCTCCTGTCTCCTCCTGTACCTCCAGAAACCACAGTACCACACACGTCATGGTTAATCACTTATAAAGGAGTATTTTGTGGTAAATAAGTAAGGAACGACGGGGGTGTAAGGTAAGGTGCTACTTATTGCGAGGTGTTACCTATCTTATGTGACACCGGCTGCTCCTGTAGAGAAAAACACAAACAAATGGAAAAAAACAAAGCAAAACTACATACAAGCTATACAAAGCCTATTATAATACTATACTAAGCAGGAAGGAAGGAAGACGTGTCCCGTACGTCTCTTATGGGAGGCGGTAGCAGAGTGGTTAGCGTCAAGATATATGTCAAGCTCGAGCACGAGCTTGACAGACGACCTACAAAGTGATACTAAGCAGAAAAGGTCACAAGAAGAAGAAGTCTCCGAGTGGCGTTCTCGGTGATCCGAGTTCGATCCTTGATGAGGGCTGTAAAATCCACTTAAAATCTTTCTCTGCACTGTTGAGTGGCCTAAGAACACCCACACGCTGCCCATTAACTCTAACTTCGATTGCGAGTGCATCGGAGGACACAGGGGGCGGCATGAGCCTCTAATCACAGGCGTCACTATAGAAATTCTGTCTGCGCCACCACGGGCAAGGGCCAACCATTACAGCCCTCAAGTTAACCTCCAGGGCCTACCATCCCACTCCTGGAGGTCACTGCCTAACGGCGCTGTAGGCACACACACACAAAAAAAAAAAAAAAAAAAAAAAAACGCGAAACTCGGGGATATAATGCGCGAAAGTCGGGATGGTAAGAATTGAGGACTCAGCGCGAAACTCGAGGATCACGAAACTCGCATAGCGTGAAACTCGGGAGGGTAGTGTAGTTGTTATACATCGTAGTGATTATGGTGAGCTGTTATATACACGTATCATTATTTAGGTCAGTGTAGTACCTCGTGTCACCTTAAATAAGGGTTATTTATAGGTGTTGAGGTGGCGGGGAAACATTCTTGCCGCGGCCACCCCGTAACACTAACGGAAAAAGTGTCCGTGTGACACGACCTTTAAAGTAAAAACGTC
Organism: Chionoecetes opilio; assembly: GCA_016584305.1. Lineage (NCBI taxonomy): Eukaryota > Metazoa > Arthropoda > Malacostraca > Decapoda > Majidae > Chionoecetes > Chionoecetes opilio. The sequence goes on from JACEEZ010007652.1 coordinate 255,724, forward strand.
TTGTTTACGTTTAAACGTCTTGTTGACTTGTAAATGGTCGAGAAGTTTTAGAAACAGTTTGTCATTGGCTGGTGACTGATGACATGTTTGACGACGTCATTACTCGCCTAAGCCAGTCAGGGCCTTCTTACCCATTTACTACCTACCGAGGGAGGCTTGCTGGATACGGTAGTAAGGACAGGTAATATCTAGGCGGTGGGAGAGCGGTTGGTAGCTGGAGATACCACCTCCGTTGCTGGATCTGGGCCCAAGGCTCAATGGACTCAGATCATTCGCCAATACAGGGAGGTCCCGAAGATACGAGCAGTTAGGTTCCACCTGGCATACTCGTAAAGCGAAATCTCGTTTAACGAAACACATAATTAATGGTAAAATATAGGTTTGGTTCCAGGACCCCATCAATTAAAAAAAGAAAGAAAAAAAGAAGACATTTTTCAAGGTAAAATAAACTACAGGGAGGTCCCGTTATACGAGCATTCGGTATACGAGAATCCGATGATATGAGATGTGTAAATTAGGGTCTATTTTCAATATACGAGATCGAAAATCCAATGATACGACATTCAAGCTGGGGTGAGTAAAATGATTAAGTTCAAAATATGTGCACTACCACTCCTGGGCTGGACAAAGGGGGATTTGGTTGACCCCAGTGAGGTCACCCCTAGCAAGCCGTGACCTGAAGGGTAATTAAGCATATGGCGCGGCCTGACATTTAGGGGTAATTAGCAGGTGTGCGGCCCCAACCTTGGGACTGCAGTCAGGTCACCCCTAGCCAGGCGTGACCTGAAGGGTAATTAAGCATATGGAGCAGCCTGACCTTTAGGGGTAATTAGCAGGTGTGCAGCCCCAACCTTGGGACCCTACACTACCTTCTCTTGTATCACGCGGCGTTCCCTACATTACAACGTCTTTTTTTATTGTTATGCATGTTTTATGTTTAATTAATGTGCAGTTATGTTATTTTGTGTGCTATTTTCTCTTTCAGAATGCTTTTTCTACAGAATAGGTAGTACAGTGTGGGTAATATAGACGCTGTGTGTTTGTTGTGTTTGCTATAGTTTATTTTAGCTTGAAAAACATATTTTTTTTTTTTTTTTTTTTTTTTTAAATTGATGGGGTCCTGGAACCAAACCTATATTTAACCATTAGTTATGTGTTTCGTTATACGAGATTTCGCTTTACGAGTATGCCAGGTGGAACCTAATTGCTCGTATCTTCGGGACCTCCCTGTATAGCAAATACAACAAACACACAGCGTCTATATTACCCACACTGTACTACCTTTTCTGTAGAAAAAGCATTCAGAAAGAGAAAATAGCACACAAAATAACATAACTGCACATTAATTAAACATAAAACATGCATAACAAGCAAAAAAGACGTTGTAATGTAGGGGACGCCGTGTGATACAAGAGAAGGTAGTGTAGCGGTCCCAAGGTTGGGGCCGCACACCTGCTAATTACCCCTAAAGGTCAGGCCGCGCCATATGCTTAATTATCCTTCAGGTCAGGCCTTGCTAGGGGTGACCTGACTGCAGTCCCAAAGTTGGGGAGGCACACCTGCTAATTACCCCTAAATGTCAGTCCACGCCATATGCTTAATTACCCTTCAGGTCACGGCTTGCTAGGGGTGACCTCACTGGGGTCAACCAAATCCCTCTTTGTCCAGCCCGGGAGTGGTAGGGCGCACATTTTGAACTTGATAATTTTACTCATCCCAGTTTGAATGTCGTATCATTGGATTTTCGATCTCGTATATTGAAAATAGACCCTAATTTACACATCTCGTATCATCAGATTCTCGTATACCGAATGCTCGTATAACGGGACCTCCCTGTACAACATTTGGACACAACAAAGAAACCACAATTACAGTATACAAAGTATATGCTCAGTGATGGATCATAAATTCTCTGCCTGGGCCTCTAACCTCACTAACTCACATCATGACACCCTACGTACCTCTCTCTCTCTCAAAAAAAAAAAAAGAAAAAAAAAAAAGGAGGAGGAGGTCCGAATAATGTCGAAGTCCGAATAATGAGGGTCCGAATACAAGAGGGTTTACTGTAATTGTTTCACTTAATACAGTAATTATGTTTCCCCCTGGTACTTGATTATGGCAGGACGACTGTACAGATTCCGACATTATCATCGAGTTGTTGACTGCTCCTATTAGTTTGAATTAGGGAGGGTTTAATGTACCTCAATTCTGTAAAATGTACAACTTAAAAAAAATGTATCACCCTTCATAAAAATATTTTGTTCATATTGACTGTGTAAAATGCAAGTTGTAAACCGTATCTATATGAACAAACTACTCAGTTATTTTTTGGGGAAAAGGAGAAGGCCTTATGTATGAGAAAAAATAATGTATGTGGACTCTTGCCTTGAAATACCATAAATGTTCTGTGCCTTACCAAGAAAGGTGGTGAACAGGCAGAAGGTAAAACAGAAAATAAAGGAAATGAACTTACCATGCCACATAACAACATCTTTAAGTACAACGCACTGCATGACTGGACCTCTTTCTGAGATTTTAGGAGGCAGGGCAGCTCGCATAAGAAGGACCCTAGAGATGAACAAGTTCTCTTGGGGTTTTGCTTCTTCTTTTTCCTTTCCTATGCAGAACATTCTTGGGCTTCCTTCCGCATGGGATATGGGATTCATAACATGCAGGCTGGAACTGGTTTTGTAGAGAACATACACCACCAAGCTGCCTCGCTGCCCATCATGAGACTCCTGTCAAAATAGCTACACCATTAACTTGGGAATAATTCTTGCATGTTTTCTGCATAACAAACAAGTCAATTCAAAATATACTAAACCCACTAAATTATTATTTGTATGAAATGCATAATTTTTTTTCTTCATAAATGTGATTTTTCAACAACTCTATTTACTCATACTTGAAGCTCTTTTAGTGGTATTGCCTAACCAATCTCAGACTTTGGGTCTTCTTTTACCTAACCAATCTCAGATCTTGTTCTTCCTTTACCTAAGTGATTGCTTCTGATGCCACCCTATACACCCAACTAGTGCTCTTAGTCTTTTCACGTACCAATGATACCTTATGGCATCAACCCCTTCTGAGGCTCAGATGCATGTTGAAGACTGTTTGTCAAGAGAGAACAAAACAATAATTAAAAATCTCTAAGGTGCCATTATGTGTTAGATGCAGCGATGTTAACTGTACGATAATTATCATATTTGTACGATAATTTGCATGGTTGAAAATCATACACGAAAATACGTTAATTGAGTCAAAAATAAAATTATAAGTCATACAAATATTGTCATCGCATAAACACAAAAAAATTGTTGATGTCAACTTCTGCGGAAAAGAGAGAGAGAGAGAGAGAGAGAGAGAGAAGAGGAGAGAGAGAGGAGAGAGAGAGAGAGAGAGAGAGAGAGAGAGAGAGAGAGAGAGAGAGAGAGAGAGAGAGAGAGAGAGAGAGAGCAAGAGGAGAGAGGAGAGAGAGAGAGAGAGAGAGAGAGAGAGAGAGAGAGAGAGAGAGAGAGAGAGAGAGAGGAGAGAGAGAGAGAGAGAGAGAGAGAGAGAGAGAGAGAGAGAGAGAGAGAGAGAGAGAGAGAGAGTGTGTGTTTTGAGTTTGACATTGGTCTTTAGGGAATGTCTTTTAATGAACTTTTAGTAATGTCTTACCAAAACAAAGGTGAGAAACAGACTTCTGACGGGAACCATACTTAATTGGTTCTCTTCCAGCAGCGCAGTGTGTAAGGGAAAAAAGAGATTGTGTTACTTTCATCCCTACAGATGATATGTCCAAGCGTGATGGTAGAAAGTGAGGTCTTAGTGGAATTGAGACAGCTGAGAGTGCAGGTGCAAGACCTCACTGAGGCAAGGAGAGGCCAGGACGACGTTGTGGCATCTCTCAAGATGGAGAATGCCGAGCTCAGACAGCTGCTGGGGAACCGAGGTGTTCCAACAACTCCAGTCCTTCTGCCTCGAAGGAAGGAATGAGCTTGGAAAGAAGTCAGGAATAAGGAGAGTGGCTTTTGGAGTCAGCAGACTCCTCCCCTGAGACCAGGAACAGCATTGCCACCCTGGTTGACGAGGGCACGGAGGTAATGGATGGAAAGACAGAAGAGCCTTCCCTCTCTTCAGGTAAGACCGTGGTTGTGGGAAACAGCCAGGTCAACTATTTAGATAGGACTTTCTGTGACAGAGATAGGAAGAATAGGATGCTTGCCTCTTTTCGAGGAGTGGGGATAGGGTCTAGTCCAGTGATTTTTTACACATTGTGGATTTACCCACACTAGAACTAACACATTTTTTTTTATACTCGGCCATGTCATTGTTTTTGATGTTGAACATCATGTAAAACATTGTTTTCCTCAGTTGTGTTTGTAACAATGTCCCTACTTGGAATTCAAGCGGCCCAACCTTCCATCTCTGGTCACGCCAAATTCTACGCAAATATTTTGTTGTGTCATTAGCTCTGATTTTACACACTTTTAACACTTGGATTATGCTTTGGGAAGTTTAGAGTGTATTATGTACATATTGTATGTATGTATATAGCCTTTAGTTAGGTGTACAGTTTCTTATACCTTTTTTCATGCCCTAGCTAATTCTTGTATGACTAATTTGAGGACAAATTCTTTAGTTACACGAGCAATGTCAGTTAGTAATCACTTCTAACATATATAATAACTTTCATTACTATTACAATATAATTATAACTATTATCACACAATTGTAACATGTATTATAACTTCCATACATAATATTTTCATGTAATTAGCATAAAAAAAGTATATTTTTAGGAATGTCATAAACATATACTAATTATATAAATATAATGTCTATATAATTATATGTATATCTTTCCTGGTTCATCGTGAGAACCAAGTACAGCTTGCACTTTGTTAGCTCGAGCAAGTAGGTCACAGAACAAATGTATATATATCAGCCTTTTATAAATGTTGACGACAGCTAGTAACACGAGAGAGAAGCGGTGGGAAGCTTGGGAACGACGGGAGAGCACCTTAGACCACAGGGAAAACAAGACGTTCATCTCACGAGCTCCGCCGACATCACTGGCTGGTCTATTTACATATCTGGTTGTAATAAATCTAAGTTCCTTCTTGGACTTAGAAATAAATGTGTACAAACTGAAAGTACCATTTTAACTTAGCCCAAACAAGTCTATAAATAAACAGACTTAGAAAAATACAAACACGGTCATCATAACAAATACCACAAAAGGTGGGGGGGATCATTGCTGACCCCCACCCCCCAATGCATCATTGCTGACCCCTCTGTTCCTGCGCCCATGGAATCAATAAGGGAAATGGAGGAACGTAGAATAATAATGGAGATATAATGTTGATTAAGGAATCAAAGAAAAGAAAAAGAAAGAAATATAGTATAGCAACCATAACAAATACCACAAAAAGTTGGGGGGCCATTTACTATTGCTTGGCTTCCACTAAAAAGTGGGGGAGGGAGGGGAGGGGGCATATACCATTGCTGGCCCAAAATTTTATAAGTGGGGGGTTCATGGCCCCCCTGTTCCTACACTTATGTCATTTGATTTAAATTCTTCCGAGAGAAGTGTCATGACCATCCTAAATCAAATTGATCTGCCTCCTTTTTAGGTATAAGTGTCTCCTGTATGGGAACTGGCAGTCAGCAGGCTTTTTGTTACCTTTTTTTTTTGCCCTTAGCCGGTCCCTTATAATGTGAAAAAAAAGAGAAAAAAAGCTGTCATAATATATAATCTTATTTCCTTCATCTAATCATTACCCATCACTAGCTTACCCTTTCCTTTTACTGCTTCCTAGCCTATGTGAGAATACATCAACAATATTCTTAGTCCATAGCTCAAAAGATGATCCACACAAGTTCCTTACTATTGTAATTTAACTAATTTTACCTGGGGAGGGACCTGGGTCAAATTAGCCGAAAGTCCGAATTATTTGATGCCATTTCTGATGGTTACCTTTACCCCCTCCACACAATAAGAACTCACTAAAACATGCCAAAACAGCACAGATTGTAGTACTTGTACTCACCAAAACATGGCTAATACTGAAGTCTTGAAATGCAGTACTTCTGTACACTGAGCACTTACGCATCACTTGATGCCTGAAGCGTCTTCAGGCAAGTCTGCCAAGGCTGCGTTCAGTAGGGCACAGCTCACGCGTGCAAACGCAGGCGCTCAGTGATGTAGGCATACAGTATACCTAGTGCAAGCTACCCTCCACTACAGCCCTGGCAGGTGAATCGCCACTGAGTTGCCAGCTCGTGCCACAATAAGGGTATGTAGACAAATGGCAAAGAAAGCCTCTCCTTTTCTTGCCTCCTTAATATTTAACTTCTGGCTGCTATAACGTCTGCTGCATCAAATACAGGGTCATCAACAAGTTATTCTGCGAAGAAAAAAAATTGCCGCAAAAATACATTTTGGCACCTGCTATCTTGGTAGCAATGTAAATTGTGAAGCATTCAGTTTTGTTCTTTCGGAAGGGTGCATGAGGGTGACTGCTACTGAACGCGGCCCTTGAGGTGCTTAATGTGTCAGAAGCGATGTGGAGCCTGGCTGACGAACTGGATGGCACAGAGGAGGTGGAGGATGCTGCAGAAAACTCCGACAATGTGCGCTTGCTGTATTGTTAACCCATACTGGCATGCGGCGAAAATTACTCAAACGAAGGGAGTATTCCATTTCAGCTTGTACCGTATATGGCTGCGTATAAGACGACTCGGTGTATAAGACGACCCCCAAAATTTCCAGTAAAAACGTATGTTTTGGGCTATACTCGCCGTATAAGACTACCCTCCAAGGTAGACCACTCAGCTTATACAAGGTTAGGTGCAAGCAGCACATATGGTGGTCTTAAAATAAAAGACCTGCAACCGCTAGTAGGAAGAAGGACGGCGCAAGTGATAAGAAGCGAGCAAGGTCAAAAGAAGAAGAAATAAACAAACCCACGCCCTGCTGATGCCAAGGCCTACATCTATGCAAATTCCTCTCTTGCCTGCTGTTAATTCATATACCACTCACATATATTCTCTGTGTACAGAATATATATAGGACGAAGGTTGCACATGGCACTCCTCGTATATATATAGGACGACGGTTGCACATGGCACTCCTCGTATATATATAGGACGACGGTTGCACATGGCACTCTTCAACACATTATTCTGGTTGCAACCCTACACATAGTTACATTACACGTCCTGATCAGCTTACTCATCTAGCTACACTTATTATTTTATTAAAATAATGTGAATTACGGTAAGTGATTTCAGTAGAAAGTATCTGTGTTTTTACCAAGGCAGGGGTAAGCCTACCATCAATCATTACCCGCGCTAACAACGTCCCGTACACTACAGGATTTAAGGTTCACATTTAATACTGGGCGTATAAGACGACCCCCAATTTTTGTGGCTATTTTTTAAGGTTAAAAGGTCGTCTTATACGCAGCCATATACGGTACATATATTCAAATTGTATTTTTATATATATAAAGGAATGACAATTTTAAGCTGTTTAATCAATAATAATAAACATAAAGTAATGAAAAACATATGTGATGATAAACAATTATGAACGTAACAACATGGCACAGTGAAATATGTTTATAATAATAGGAAATGGAAAATAGGAACAAATATTCTTTAGGTAATTAACAAATAAAACGGTATCCTATTATGGAGCGAGAACGGGAAAGAAATTAAAAAGGAAAACGGAACGGAAAGAAGGTATACTTTTAATTATACTATCTACAGAGGAAGCTTAATTATATTGTGTGGTTATAGGACTCCTCCCCTAGTTGCGAGGTAGGAGGAACGAAACAGAGTTTCTTGGGACGACCCGGCGCCACACGAAGTAGTTCTTGATCTTGTGTCAGGTGTGGCTGCAGTGGAGTGGAGCAGGTACGCAAGTTTCACGCGGTCGATGGCGATAACGTCGGAAGTTCCGTTGCGGTTGATTGTGGTTCTTTCTTCTCCTACGGATGACTTCAAAGGGGCCCTTGTATGGTTGTTGAAGGGGCTTCTTGACTGCGTCTACCCTAACGAAGATGTGAGTGCAGCTGTCGAGGTCCTGGCTGACGAATGTCTTGGAGGGAAAGGTGCGAGGCTGTACAGACTGAAGGTTCTGCATGGAGTCCTAGAGGCTGCTGGCGTACTGGATACTGCAGGGCCTGGAATCAGGTGTACTGGCGAGGAGTTCACCTGGTAGCCTGAGTGTCGTTCCATAGACGAGCTCAGCAGAGGAGTGGCCTAGTTACTCCTGTTCTGGATATTCCTTTATGCGAGTAATTACTCACACAGGTAAACTCACCTTAGAATGTGGAGGTTAAGTCAATTGTCCAGTAACACAAGTTCCAATCAATCTGTTTCGTGGGGAATATTAGTGGTGTCGTGAGGATGTAGAGAGACGCTTAGGGTTGAGGCAGTTCGTATAATTTCAGTTTAAAACTATACACTTGAAGAAATATGTATATGAGGAATCCCTTGTAAGTACAAACTCTGTTCTCAGCCCTGGCTCAAGACCCTCTGCCCAAAACCCCTCTGGCGAGGGCGGCTCTCTCCTCTGCCAAGCAGTTGGCAATTACTATGTTCATTTATCTACATATACCTCTGCTCCACTATTAAACATATAGTAATGAGCAAGTAACGTTTCTACCATATAATAAACTGATAATATAACTACTCTATATAAATATCTATTATGTTACCATTTATTTATAAGAGATGCTTAATAAACTACATGACATCTCTCACATCTCTCTAACCCTGATGGCCCCTCTATCTCGCTGACTCCGCAGCACTGGTGAGGTCGGCCACACAACGTGCCACACAACGTGCCACACAACGTGCCACACCCCACATACATACATACATACATTTCTACCCTTATAATGCCTTAACACTCCTTCAATGACGTTCGAATGCCAAAGAGGACAAGGGGTAGAGCTATAGTCCAGTCTTCACGTTGTTGGGCTGAAGCTGCCAGAGAAGACTTGAGTTGCCGGTGGAAGCGCTTGATGAGGCCATTGGCTTGTGGGTGATAGCTGGCAGTCCTGTAGCGTTGAATGCCAAGGAGAGGCATGACTTTATTCCACAGACTAGACTCGAACTGGCTTCCATGGTCCGATGTGAGGCTGGGAGGGACACTAAATCTGGAGACCCATGTATTGATGAAAGCACGGGCGATGGAGTCCGTTGTGATGTCCACAATAGGTGCAGCTTCAGGCCAACGAGTGAATCGGTCGGCGCAGGTGAGGATGTACCGGTAGCCGTTGGAGTAAGGCAACGGGCCAACAATGTCAACATGGGTGTGGTCGAATCTAGAAGACTTGCTTGAATGTTGCTGCAGGAGAGTGTGTGGCATGTCACCTTTGAAGCTTGACACTTGATGCGGTGCGAGTCCAGTGCCTGACGTCCTTGTTGATACCCTGCCAGATGAATCTAGAAGTCGTCATGTGTTGCGACGGTCGAATGCCAGGGAGAGAGAAGTCGTGCAACTGACGGAAAAGCAGGTATCGATGCTTCTTTGGAAGGTACGGCCGGATGGTGTCGGTAGAGACATAAGCCTAGAGGTGCTCTTGAGTCCCTGGAAGTTGGATCCTCTTCATCTTCAAAGTGGCATTTTCCTAGAGTTGCTGCAGCTCAGTATCGTTGGCTTGGTTGGCAGCAATAGTGGCATAGCTCTTTTCAGCTTCCAGCGATGGTGGAAACGGCTCCTGGTGGCAGTGTTGGTGGCAGAGGCGACGGCTCCCGGCGGTGGCGGCGGTGGCAGAGGTGACGGTTCCCCGCGGTGGCGGCGGTGGCAGAGGTGACATCTCCCCGCAGTGGTGGCGGTGGCAGAGTTGACGGCTCCCTCTTCCACCCACCTGTCCACCCCTCACTTAGTCTCCTCCACCTTAGGTGGACTGTCCACCCAGGTTGAATAGCACTGGTTTACATTATGTAAAATATCACATTTGAAAGGCTACTGCCCAAGTGATTTTTCTTTAACACTCAAAACATATGCATGATATCATTCCAAATTATTCTGTAAGGAATTAGCAATTATGCTTATCTATCAAAGAATACATTCATTCTAATTATTAAGTCGATGCACTATGTGAGGATCTTTGCATTACTCATATTATGCGATAGTAGCTTCACACATTTAAGCCCTAACTGTCGACATTGTAGAAAAATAAATACTGAAAGGAGTCATGGTCATTTCTCATTAGCATTTCAACAATGAGTCAAGAATTCTGCATCATTTTATGTACAACACAAATTTTATTCACAATACTGTATGATCGTCTCAAAACTCCCGTTGAAGGCAAAACATTTTCTGATTCATAGCATACAGAACACGTGATTAGAACTAGCATGATCAACATTTAAAGTCCCTCAGGATCTCATCTTTTTCTCATAGGTTAAATCAATCAATCAATTATTGGGGGCATACGCCGGAGGGCGCATCGCCTTGCCCACCCTACGACGCCACTACCGGGGGTCACCACGCGCGAGTCCCCATGCAGGCTCCTTTCCCATACCAAGCAGCTCTCGTCAAGAAACATTTACTTGCCCCAGCCACGAGCCTTGTGGGCGTCCCCTTGGCCTCCTCCACGCCGGATTGTCTCTTACAGATACAACCCGATGGGAAGGATCGGTTTCAGGGTAGCGTGCCACATCCCCATATAGCCGAAGTTGGCGCTGACGGACTATGCAAGTAATAGGCTTCGATTCACTCTCACGGTGCAATCGCTGATTTGACACGTAATCATCCCAGCGATACCCCATGATTCTGCGAAGACACTTATTACCAAAGGCATCAATTAGTCTCCAAGTCGCTATTTAGTGTCCATGTCTCACAACCATAGAGTAAGACAGGGATCACGAGCGACTTGAAGATCCGGATCTTTGTCTTCCTGCACAGGTACCGACAACGCCAAATACTCCTGCTGAGCGAGTCCATAACACTGTGGGCTATGCCAATCCGCCGTAGGACTTCTTGACGTAACCCGCCGTCATTATGTACTGTGCTACCAAGGTATGCAAAACTTTCCAAGATCTCAATGTCCTCGCCGCACACATGAACAGACTTTACTGTTTCATCTAGTAAGCCTCCAAACACCTGGACCTTGGTCTTAAGCCAGGAGACCTCAAGTCCGAAAGGCTTTGCCTCCTCGTGCAGCGCCTCGAGAGCCATCACCAGGTTATAGGTTAAAGGAAGCAGGTTATTACAGAAAAAGTTGTAGAAAAATGCTCCTTCAAAACTGAATACTTACTCTAAGAGCCTCCTGGAGAGACCATTGGGGCAGCTTGATTGGAAATGTGACCTGCTCTCCACTTTTATGTACTGTCGTCATTCCCAAACTAACTGTCAAAACATAACAATGAGTTTGTGGGGGACAGCAGGCTGGGTCTTGCAGAACTGGTTGCAGCAGAGGATCTCGTAACACACTTCTCTGATAGGCATTGTGAAGTGAAGTAAGCAATGAAAATAACCCAGGATTTCTGAAATGTGACGAGAGATCATGTAAGAAATGTAGCCCGCAAACTGCACTATAATAAAATGCAACACAATATCAATATCATATATCAAAAATAAAAAATAAAAGTTTCAATATAAAAATGAAGGAATGTCTTTATAAATTAGCCATATACTGTACGTAGTTAATTAAATATGGTTCATAATGAATGTTTACACTAGTTACAGTTTGACCGCATTTTACGAGCTTGTTAAACAAAAATTCAATAATACGAGGTACATACAGGGAGGTCCCGTTATACGAGCATTCTGTATTCGAGAATCCGATGACACGAGATGTGTAAATTAGGGTCTATTTTCAATATACGAGATCGAAGATCTAATGCTACGACATTCAAACTGGGGTGAGTAAAATTACCAAGTTATTTACCAAAGTAAATTACAAGTTATTTACTAAAGTAAATTACAAGTTATCTACTAAAATTATAAAGTCATTTACTGACCATATGATTTTACCTAAGGTTGTCCGATAATTATAATCAATCTGAAAATATGATAATTCTGGTGGCTCGGTGCGACAATGTGGCTTACAAAAATTCACATCCCTGGACGATGTACAATGATTCAGATGCGCAGAGACGAGTTTGTGGGCAGTGGAAGAGGTCTGCGCACCCCTCCCTTGTCCCTTACCTAACCTACCCTCTCGAGTCTATTGTATCACGCGGCAGCACTGAGGATCTTTCCTCTTCCCCAAGTGATCAAGGGGAGGAGGAAGAACTCTAACCCAGTCATCTCTGCAAACGCAGTCACCCGTTTTCTCTCGAGCCTCGGAGAGAGCAAACAGGGACTCTCAGCTGGCTACTTGCCAGCTTCCTGTCTCCCCACACAACATTACCACTTGTGAGTGTTATGCATGTTTTGTTTAATTAATGTGCAGTTATGTTATTTTGTATGTTATTTTCTCTTTCAGAATGCTTTTTCTACAGAATAGGTAGTACAGTGTGGGTAATATAGACGCTGTGTGTTTGTTGTGTTTGGTATAGTTTATTTTAGCTTGAAAAACTTCTTCTTCTTTTTTCTTTTCTTTTTTAATTAATTTTTTTTTTTTTATTTTTTTTTATTGATGGGGTCCTGGAACCAAACCTATATTTTACCATTAGTTATGTGTTTCGTTATACGAGATTTCACTTTACGAGTATGCCAGGTGGAACCTAACTGCTCATATCTTCGGGACCTCCCTGTATATTGTATATCCTGCACGAGCAATACTTGTTCAATGCTACAAGTATTCATATGGCGATACCCTTCTCACCATACTTCATAAATTTTATGGTGGTCAGAGAGAAGTGTAAAGTAACCTCCCAAACTAAATTGGCCCTCCCACTTAAAAGGTTCTTACATTCTGCCTTCTGGCAACGGGTATTCAGTGGACTATTTGTCGCCTATTTTTTCTGGCCTTGGCCAGTCTCCTTTGATGCGAGAGAAAAAACACACACACATATATATATATATATATATATATTGTTACGAACGCGCTCCTGGAGAACTCGAGCTCAAGTTCGGGGGGAAGCCGTGTGTTTGTTGTGGGAGCCCTGTAGAGAAGAGAAACAAAAACAGAGGGGGACGCCCGCCGGGAGCAGGTAACAGAGGGGGAGCTGCGGTGCCCAGGGGAGTTTGGAGACCCGCCTGGGCCGTAATTACCTCAGGGTCAGGCGGGCCAAGGGTAGAGGAAGTTCCCGTGGCACTGTGTGGCGTCTGGACGAGGCGGCCAGCTGTGTGTTGTGCCGGTGTGAGGTAAGGCGACGTTACGTCTCCTGTGGCACTGTGTGGCGCCTGGACGAGGCGGCCTTGCAGTGTGTGTTGTACCTGGGGTGGCACTGTGAGGTGGTTATGTAGCGTCTCCCTACGACGGCCGAGGAAGAGGTTGGGGGTTGTGACGTGTGTTGTAGTGTCTAGGAGTTGTAGATTTGTAGTGAGTGACCTTGAAACTTGTCCTGTGTGTTACTTCAATATAACACCGTGAAAGGACCCCTCGTGTTTGCCTAAACCCTTCCCCCCTAAGTGTGTGAACAGCCAGAGAAGGGGAACACAGCCTGGTAAGTCCTCAATTCCTAGCACGAGCCCGGTTTATGTGCTACGCGTCCCCCCTCTGTCTTAAGCACCTGCCTAATTCCCTGCATCTCAAGAGAGCAGCCCGGAGCAGGTGTAGAGGAGTCTAGCTGAGGACAACGAAGGAAGGGGGGCGTTCGTTGCACTGGTGTCTGGTGTGGGATTTTGCTGGAATATTGAGGTGAAAAAAAAAGGCAAGTATCGTGAAATTCCTTTGCCTGGTGCGGGGGGACGACAAGATGGAGGATGGTGGAGAGTCAGCGGCACAGCAGCCATCGCTGGCTGACCTTATGGCAGTGTTGCAAGCCCTTAGAGCAGGACAAAAGGCGATGCGTGAGGAAATTAAGACAATGTTCGGTAATCCCCACGCGGAAGTGACGGAGCGTATGGTTGAAGTGAAAAGTGAGGTGCTAAGTGAAGTACCCACTAAGGCAGAGCGAAAAGAGTTAGAGCCAGTGATGAGTGAGCAGAAAAACCTGGCTGTGGGTGATATGTCTGAGCGTGTGGCTAGCGCTGTGGCCGCGGCTTGTGACCCAGTCGTGGGTGTGATTGTGAAGGACGAGTCTGGGGGTGAGAGCGCGGCCGCGTCTTCTGAGTGTGAGATGGTGACCGGGGAGCGTGTTGTGGAGTGTAAGGAGAGTGTAGGCCTAAGCCTCTCGCTATCCACTCCACTTAGCTCACGCGAGTCTCCGCCTCGTCGTGCGGGCCCGAGTGCATGTCAGGAATGTGGCGACTTGCGACACAGGCCGCAGGAGCTTGATGCGCCTGTGTCATGGAAGGCCTGTCGGGCCCAATTCGCGATGCTGGCAAGCGGCGTGAAAGGCGTGAAAGGCCTGGTTGGTGGCCTGACGCCCAGACGGGTGCGGGTCAAGAGCCCACTGTGGGAGTGCAAGAAACCCGCTCACTTTGCCTCGACATGGAACCACCGGAAGAGGAGGCACCGTCGGAGTGAGTGTGGGAGGCCTCACAGCAAGCGAGGTAGGCCTCCGAGCGCCAGGATGACGAAGTGGACGCACCCATACCCGCCTCTGCCGCGCTTTCGGGGGGGTGACGAGCAGTTGAGCTACTCCTGCAGTGTGTGGCCCCCGCCGAAGCTGGTACAGATGGCAGTAACTGCTTGTTACGACGGTGGGGGGATGCACCGTGCCCGCTACCAGGCAGAGCCAGCCACAGCGTGCTGCTGTTAAGCCCTGTTGCACCGTCACCGGCGCCTTGCAGTGGAGGGCATGGTCTGTCGGGAAGTCATGGCGTCTTTCCCGCAGAGACTGGAGCAGTGGAGCCGGGTTAGAGCTGTGGAGGCCCAGTGGAGTGTGGAGACTCCTGGTCCGTGGTTACCTCTGAGGCGGGACATGGGGTAGAGGAAATCCTCCTGTGGTTTGTGGTGCCTGGTTGAGGTTGCAGCTGTGTTCCTGCTGGTGTGTCTCACGTGGAAGAGGAGGGCGGCCTGGTGTGACCTTCCAACACTGCAGTGGCGGCTGGTGGATGGCGATGGAGGGACTTGCAGTTGTGAAGCTTTGGGGTGGTAAAGTTTGGTAAAAGGTGGTTTGTTTAATGATGAGGCGAGTTGCCTTTCATTTGAGGAGTTTGTGTTATATGTGTATGCAGCCATGTACAGGGAGGTCCCGTTATACGAGCATTCGGTATACGAGAATCTGATGATACGAGATGTGTAAATTAGGGTCTATTTTCAATATACGAGATCGAAATACCAATGATACGACATTCAAACTGGGGTGAGTAAAATTATCAAGTTCAAAATGCGCGCCCTACCACTCCCGGGCTGGACAAAGGGGGATTTGGTTGACCCCGGTGAGGTCACCCCTAGCAAGCCGTGACCTGAAGGGTAATTAAGCATATGGCGCGGCCTGACATTTAGGGGTAATTAGCAGGTGTGCAGCTCCAACCTTGGGACTGCAGTCAGGTCACCCCTAGCAAGGCATGACCTGAAGGGTAGTTAAGCATATGGCGGGGCCTGACCTTTAGGGGTAATTAGCAGGTGTGCGGCCACAACCTTGGGACCTCTACACTACCTTCTCTTGTATCACACGGCGTCCCCTACATTACAACGTCTTTTTTGCTTGTTATGCATGTTTTATGTTTAATTAATGTGCAGTTATGTTATTCTGTGTGCTATTTTCTCTTTCAGAATGCTTTTTCTACAGAATAGGTAGTACAGTGTGGGTAATATAGATGCTGTGTGCTTGTTGTGTTTGCTATAGTTTATTTTAGCTTGAAAAACATGTCTTTTTCTTTTCTTTTTTCAATTGATGGGGTCCTGGAACCAAACCTATATATTACCATTAGTTATGTGTTTCGTTATACGAGATTTCGCTTTATGAGTATGCCAGGTGGAACCTAACTGCTCGTATCTTCGGGACCTCCCTGTATTATGATTTTTCTGTTAGTTTTTTTAGTTTTGGCTGGCCGAGGGCGTTGTATACACTTTCGTTGTATACACCACAACCACACATTGTGGTTTTGTTTATAAGTTATCAGCTGTGAGCGGGCTAGCCCCGACCAGCCGGGGGGCGTTCTGGCGAGGCACACAAGCGAGAGTCAAGCCAGGCTTATGGCATGGAACCCCTCGCCCCCTGTACATAATCCTAATTAGATTTAAGGCAACAATATGCCTATTTCATCATTTCAATGCATAACTTATCATTTATATATGTTTTGGTATGCATGGGTGTGAATGAGTATAAATGTATGGGTATGCACGGGAGGAACGATCGACCAATATCAATTTTTCCCATAGATTATGTTTCACATAGAACGACCTCGTTTATCTTCCAATTTCTCGTTCTATGTGGGACTCTAGTGTACTCCATACATGGGTGGATAAAACCCCTATACAGAGCAAGGAGCTGGGAGGGAGAAAATAAAGGACGCAGACGCCACAGGACACCTAACTTCTTAGAAGCTGTTTTAGCAAGATGAAATGTGAGATTTCCAGTTCAGATTTTTAGTAAAGGATAGTCCAAGAATGTTCATTGTAGAAGGAGATAGTTGAGTGTCATTGAAGAAGAGGGGATAGTAGGTTGTGTCGAGTAGATAGGTGAAGAAATTGGGGTTTTGAGGCATTGAACAAAACAAGGTATGCTTTGCCCCAATCAGAAATTATAGCAAGATCAAAAGTTAAGCGCTCGGTGGCATCTCTCTGTGAATCACTTAGTTCCTGTTGAGTTGGACGTCTAATAAACGATGTTGAAAAATGCAGGGTAGAATCATCAGCGTAGGAGTGGATAGGGCTTTGAGTTAGATTTAGAAGATTATTAATGAATAATAGAAAGAGTGGGTAATAGGACAGAACCCTGGGTTCACTATTGATAGATTTAGGAGAAGAACAATGTCCGTCTACAGTAGTTGCAATAGAACGGTTTGAAAGTAAACTTAAGATGAATGTACAGAGAGAAGAATAGAAACCGAATGAGGGTAGTTTGGAAATTTAAGATTTGTGCCAGACTCTATCAAAACCTTTTGATATGTCAAGGGCAACTGCAAAAGTTTCACCGAAACCCCTAAAGGAGGATGACCAAGACTCAGTTAGGAAAGCTAGAAGATCGCCAGTAGATCGCCCTTTACGGAAACCGTACTGACGATCAGATAGAAAATTGTAAGCAGATAGATGCTTAAGAATCTTCTTATTAAGTATACAATACCCTCCCGAGTTTCTCGCTAATTGAGTTTTGCGCTGAGTCCTAAATTCTTACCATCCCGACCTTCGCGCATTATCTCCCCGAATTTCGCGCTGCTTCGTTCACATTAGACACAAACCTCATTTTCCCGGACTAATAGGGGGGGGGGGGGGCACTGGTCCGGGAACCGCAAAAGTCCGGGAATTGCAGGAGTAAAAAAAAAAAAAAAAAAAAAAAAAAAAAGTCCGATGCCATTACCCACCCCCGGACGTTTATCCTACTCTAGTATTTACTGTCCGGCAACCGCCAATATCAACTACCCCACCGCGGACTTTTACGTCCGCTGGGCATGCTGCCACCTGGCGGGAGGCAGTAGAAAGTGTTCAATAGTCTCAAGAGACGCTCCTGCACCAGGGGCAGTGGGGGTCAGGGGACTAACGGAGGCTGTGCAGGTGAACCGTGAGTGTCGTGTGCCCAAATGTAAACAATACGACCACTGAGCATGCTGCCACCTGGCGGGAGGCAGCAGAAAGTGTTCAATGTTCCTGCACCAGGGGCAGTGGGAGTCAGGGGACTAACGGAGGCGGTGCAGGTGAACCGTGAATGTCGTGTGCCCAAATGTAAACAATACGACCGCTGAGCATGCTGCCACCTGGCGGGAGGCGCGGACACTGACCAGGGGTGACAGGAGACGCTCGGACCGCCGGACAACTTTGTCAATTTGTGAACAGGACCAGGCATTTCAACGTATAAAAAAAAAAAAAAAAAAAAAATGCCCGAGACTGACATATCCCCGTACCTCGGATTTTGTCCGGCAAATCCGATGTCCGGGAAATCGAGGTTTGTATGGCATATATATATTTTTTTAGTGTGCCTACAGCGCCGTTAGGCAGTGACCTCCAGGGGTGGGGTGGTAGGCCCTGGAGGTTCCCTCGAGGGCTGTGATGGTTGGCCCTCGCCCGTGGTGGCGCAGGCAGTATTTTTATAGTGACGCTTGTGATTAGAGGTTCATGTCGCCCCCCTGTGGCCTCAGATGCACTCGCAATCGTAGGTAGAGTTAATGGGCAGCATGAGGGTGTTCTTAGGCCACTCGACAGTGCAGAGAAAGATTTTATACCTTACGGTAATATAAAAATCAAGATCAAGTATCGCTAAGGAGGTAAATAGTCGTATGTACAGATGGAAGAATGGTGTTAGCAAGACGTGTGTGATGTGTAAGACAGGAGTGGATGAAACTGTGGAGTACTTGATGCTGGAATGTGAACGGTATGAGTATGCTAGAACAAAGATGGAGGATGGTGGATGTTGGAGGTAGTGGTAGGAGAAGTTGGAGTGGAAGAATGGCGAGAGATGAGAGACAGGAGTGTGGATAGGCAGATGGAGTACCTGCTGGGGTTGTGTGCTGAGTGGAGGAGTGACAGTCGTGTGGCTGAAAGTGTAAAAGAATTCTTG
This sequence comes from Chionoecetes opilio, assembly GCA_016584305.1. NCBI lineage: Eukaryota > Metazoa > Arthropoda > Malacostraca > Decapoda > Majidae > Chionoecetes > Chionoecetes opilio. The sequence goes on from JACEEZ010007652.1 coordinate 274,387, forward strand.
GAGAATTCTTGGAGAGCACGCATGAGAGAGAATGCGAGACAGGGGGCCCCTCAGTGAGGGGGGGACCCCATATGAATGTGATGCAGAGAGGGGAATGAGGGGAAAATGAAACACTTAGTTTTGCTTCCTCCTTTTGCTTCTCTCCTAACAGAATACTACGTGTATGGGAGAACGCCGGACCAAAGGCTTCACGGACAGCATCAGCAGGGTGACTCACAACTCAAGCTCAAGCTCGTAGGTCCCCTCCTTTCCTCCTCTTCCTCCTCTCCTGTCCTCTAGTTTTGGCCGACCACCCCGGGAGGCTCACAAACCCACGGCTAACACCCGGTACCCATTCACTGCTGGGTGGACAAGGGCTCGGAGCATTTTCAGGGTATTTTGGGGGGGAAGAAAGTGACTAAATAAGCTGTGGATATTTTATGTCACAAACACATATTTATTTGAGATCTCTTACCTTCGGAAAACCCATTTCTATCTCATCCTGACAACATACCCCAGCCAGCAACTAACTAAGATACTTTTCGGGGGATAGGAGGGTTGAATTGGGTCGAAGGCACATCAATACTGCAATGTCTTGTTATTCGAAATGGTTGCGCATGATCAGGGCCGGAGGTGAAAGGTGGCTGTGAAGGGCTGGAGGTGGTATGTTTTGTTATGGGCGTCAGGCGGGTTTTCACACACAGTTATCCACGACGCGGCGAGATATTCGCTGTTGATAAAACATGTCCTATTGTTCAACACTTATATGAACAAAAATTAACGTACACACAACCCTCGTTTTCCCGGACCTCCATTCCCCGGATATCGGATTTGCTGGTCAAAATCCGAGGTCCGGGGATATGTCAGAGTCCCGGACAAATGCCTGGTCCTAGTCACGGTTCACCTGCACCGCCTCCGTCAGTCCCTTGACCCCCACTGCCCCTGGTGCAGGAACGTCTCCGAGACTATTGAACACTTTCTGCTTCAGTGTCAGCGCTTCCACTCCCACCATGTAGTGGTGGCCAACACTCTCAACTCCTCGCCCTGAACGTCGCCACCTGTGTGTGACCTGCCCACCCTGCTGGCGGCGGCTGGCGTCCATCCCTCCCGCAACACGCTGTCATCCACCTCACCTGTGCCTTCCTGTGGAAGACAGGTCAACTACAGCGCCTGTGATAGCATCATAGGACATCACCAGGGCTCACAGTGTTCCCCAAGGGATCCTCGCAGCCCTAAAAACAACAACAAAGTGACGTAAAAGTCCACGGCAGGATAGTTGATATTGGCGGTTGCCGGACAGTAAATACTAGAGTAGGATAAACGTCCGGGGGTGGGTAATGGCCTCGGACTGTCGCGATTCCCGGACGTTTGTGGTTCCCGGACCAGTGCTCCCCCCTAATAGTCCGGGAAACAAGGGTTGTGTGTATGTACAATTCTTCTCATTATAATCAGAGAAGCACCAAAAGGTGTATCTCCCGCGAGTGTCTGGAATGTACTCTATATACTAATGCACGTATATATTTAGTAAGAGATGTTACTAAGGGCAGGGTCTGGGGTGAACTGAATCTCCGTGAGCGGCGAGGCGATTGCCACCATACCCAGCGACGTACACAAATCCCAGTGGCTAGAATCTAACGGGCGGCGGCCAATGACCGGCCACTTCAACCAAGGTGCTAATTATATAAGGTGCAAATGGTTAACCCGCTGGGAATGTTCATTTATAATATCCCAGTACTTATCATTTACTCAAATTACCTTAATTAATACCCAATAACATTATAATTATATATATATACATCCCTATTCTCTCCCCTATAATGAGCGGACAATACCTCCCTCACATGGGGGTGGGGGGGGGGGAGAACAAAACCACCACTGCTCATTGAGAGGGTGGTCCGTGGATAATTTTCACAACTGGGGGCCGGCGAAAACTGAAGTTCCGCTTCAAGTGACATCACCCCAGGCCACATAGCGCCGGAACATTTGTATAGTGGTTTCGGCACTTTGGTCTTTGACTAATTTCAAATTAATGTATTTGCCGGCGCATAAGACGCAGTTTTTTCACTTAAAAAGGAATGCAAGGTTCACCCTGCGTCTAATGCGGCCATATTAGCGCATGAGAGGTCGGATAGACAATGCAGAACAGCCGGTGGTGTATTACTAAAGGGGTCTGGAGTTATGTGTTGAGCAGTAGTCCACTGAGCACAAATTAGTAACTGTGTTATCAACAGTAATGCATAATACTAAGAAAAGGTTGGAGTTTAAGAGAAAACAAGAGCTGGGGCAACAAGATAGCGATTGTTGCTGCCAAGATGGCCGTGTCAGATGTAAACATCATCCACCCCCCGCTGCTGCTCTCCATTGTAAAACGTCTGATATCTCAGGTCTGCCGCTTCACCAGGGATACTTCACTCGGCAACGGCCTCCGCGCACCCACCATGGGTCATTACCGCTCAGGCTCCTCCCCGCACCCATGGAAAAGACAAACATCCCGCATATTAGATGCAGCCTTAACCCGCATTCGACTCGGACCACACAAGTTGACACAACAGCTGGAAGGAGATGATAGAATGGAGGCAGAAAATGGTGATGGAATTTTCGCTGGACTGAGTATTGTTGATAAATGGAATAGTGAATCAAAGAGCGTGTTAAAGTTTTTTTTTAGTGTGAGCGGTGAGAGGGTGGTGTAGTATCTTGGGGAGTCTGTCTATACACACAAGGATGGAGAAAGGGCGTCGTGGCTTTGTAGTTTATTTGACAGCGAGTCATTGTACAACGTGGGGATAAGAGGTGCGCGGCGTGTGTGTCTATGTGTGTCCTGTGGCTGACTGAATTACCTGGCTGGTGTTGCAGTTGTGTCAGCGAGGACAAGTCAGGTCAGCGTCAGGTCACCCACTAATCCTGTTCCCAGACAGGGGGGTGGCCTAAGCCAATGCAGGTGTGTGTGTGAGTTTGTGTTAGCGCCGCTACAGTGGTAAGCAGGGTGGGATAGGAGACAGCATAGGCATTTGTACCACCTCGACCCCTCAATCCTCACCCCTGTACCTCTACGGATAAGGAAACTGTATGAAGGAGTGCTAGTAAAAAGGCTGCAACGGTAGATGTAGACGGGACAAAAGTCTTCCACACGGTACACCAAGACCAAGACCCATCACGGCGCCACACCGTCCGCCTCAAGGCCGAATCACACCATACCATCATGGTGACACGGCACCGTCTCATCACATGCGTTAGAATTTCTTACATTCAAACAAATAGACGTGTTACACTTAACGGTGCGCCGCCGTCACGGCTCCAATAAACCACCGTCCTGTCACGTAACGGTTTCTGGGGAAGAATATTTTAACGTAATGAGACTGTGCCGTGCTAATAATTATTGTTTTCTCAAGGCTTTATGTACCCAAAACAGTGTTTTTTAGAGTTCAACTCCTCTTCTTCATCCAACAGAAGTGCTATTAATGCAAACTTCTTTAACCATAGCCTCTGAGGCACCATGTCTGCTTAGAGGGTGAGCAGGAACTGCCGAAAATGACGGAACCGTGACAAATAGTGTGAATACAAGGCACGGCTGACGGAACACTGCCGTGATTTCAGAGTGTGAACCAGCCTTCACCTGTACCTGCCTGAAGAAGACTAATCAACCCTCGCGACTGTGATAGATTCATAGGTGTAAACCAGGGCAAATATCGTCGATCCCAACAACGGTGCCCTTCAACAATTACAACAATAACACAAGATAGAGATGGCTACCTTACAGACAGTGTTACCTAAATATCTTCGTAAATATTTGTTATTGGGCAACCACCGATTTCGAGGCCGTAACTTAGTCCTCCTGAATAGTTTTGATGTGTTTTGAATTAATCTGGCATTCGTTTTTGTCGGACATCAATGTTTGTTTAGTACATGTGTGTGCGGGGAGGGGGGCAACCTGCCCCTCCAGGTCCGCCCCGCAAACATTGCTACGTTTCACACTGCCATATTATTGGTAATATTCGTTTTTTCTCTATATCATCTGTTACTAAACCAAACCCCACCTCTAACCTAACCTAATCTGATTTAACCTAACTTATATTTCTGGCTGAAATAACGGTAGATTTTCGGTACTACGTGTAATGCCATTATTATTCAATTGCGCCATGGGAAATGGGGCTCAAAATACTCAGAATGAAGAAAGCTACACGAGGATGTAGGTAAGACTCCTAGGACTTTTGAAAGCCCACTACCAAAATAATACCAATATCTATACTTCAAATATTCCACAAAGTCTAAACACATAGCAGAAAAGCAACAAAGGCATACCTACAACATTAAATCTAAGCTATATGTCATAGGAAGCAAAATATTAGAATATCAATTCTTGGGGGCATCCTGCAATATATTATGACCGATTTTGATTATTCTGTCATTCATTCCCTTTACATTTTAACTAGTATAATTTTTCATTCACATTCACTGCACTGTGAATATTGTATTTAGGTACATGCTCATAATCATTTGCTTTCCCCTACAAATCCTTTTTTTTTTAATAACTTATGATAAATTTACGTTTGTTTTTTTCCACCTCAAAAACACACACATTTAATTTTTTCTAAAAACCTCCTTGTAAAATAGGGGTGCGTCTTATGCGGAGGTGCGTCTTATGCGCCGGCAAATACGGTAATAGTCCTGATAGAGCTACAAGTGAATATGCAGACATATACTTGATTGAGGGGGAGAGTTATCTCCGGAATTTATTATATCCCCAGTATAGTCATCAACAGTGACCTCAAATGATTTTAGGAGCTTTCTGTCAGCGGGAAGTTCAGGGGGACCTAGATAGGCGACTACAGTACCCACCCGAGTTTCACGTTATGCGAGTTTCGCGATCCTCGAGTTTCGCGCTGAGTCCTAAATTCTTACCATCCCGACTTTCGCGCATTATATCCCAGAGTTTCGTGCTGCTTCGTACATGTTTTTTTAATTTTTTTTTAAAGTTATATATTTTTTTGGTGCGTGTGTTTGCCTACAGCGTCGTTAGGCCGTGAGCTCCAGGGGTGGGAAGTAGGCCCTGGAGGTTCACTTGAGGGCTGTACTGGTTAGCCCTCGCCCGTGGTGACGTAGACATAATTTCTATAGTGACGCCTGTGATTAGAGGCTCATGCCACCCCGTGTCCTATGATGCTCTCGCAATCGAAGGTAGAGTTAATGGGCAGCGTGTGGGTGTTCTTAGGCCACTCGACGGTGCAGAGAAAGATTTTAAGTGGATTTTACAGCCCTCATCAAGGATAATTAAATAAGATAGGTAACACCTTGAAATAAGTAGCACCTTTAAACCTTACACCCCTGCTGTTCCTTACTTATTTACCACAAAATACTCCTTTATAAGTGATTAACCATGACGTGTGTGGTACTGTGGTTTTTGGAGGTACTGGAGGAGACAGGAGAGAAGAAAGGAAGACATTGTGACAGTGTGATTACCGTATAACACTGTCACACAACCATCAGCTGACGCCCTCACTCACTCAGACCAAAATAAATGAATTTTTTTTAGTATCCCAGGTGAAATAGACAAGGGAAGAGTTGACAAATTTGTTAACAAAGGAGACGAAGTTTAAAGAGAACCTATGAAGCGATACTAAGCGTCAAAGGTCACAAGAAGAAGACTAACCAAGACAGAGATGGAAGTTTTTAACAAGATAATCCCTTCACCTGCCTTGTCATACATAAAAGCACACTAACATAGACATAAAACGTGTACAGAGCTAGATCACTCAATGCTTTGCTCTTACTAACTAATCACTACACTAATGCTTTCCTCCCTTCTCTACGGTACCTCCAATGCCTTCCTCTCTTCTCTTCTGTCTCCTCCAGTACCTCCAGCAACCACAGTACCACAGTGTGGATTACGGATAATTTGTCACCTGAGAAGCATATAAACAAGATCACAGGAAATACATATCAGTTGCTGAGGAATATAAGAATGGCATTCAAATATCTGGATGAAGAGATGATTAAGAAATTGATAACATCTCTGATTCGACCAAGGTTGGAATATGCGGCAGTGATTTGGATACCACATAAAAAGAAGGATATAAGGAAGATTGAGAGAATACAAAGAGCAGCCACAAAAATGGCTCCAAGCCTGAGAGATTTAACTTATAAGAAAAGACTTTCAAGACTAAAACTCCCAACTCTTGAGAAAAGAAGAGAAAGGGGAGATTTTATAGCAGTGTATAGAGCATCAATGGGTCTGGAAAAATTTGATAGAGAAGATCTGTTTGTGTGGGACGATAGAAGTGCAAGAGGTCATGAGAAGAAATTGAAAAGGACAACATGCAAGAGGGACAAAATAAAATACAGCTTCCCGTATAGAAGCAAAGAAGCCTGGAACAACCTTGATGCAAAAGTGATTAATGCAAGAAGTATTCAGGACTTCAAAGGCAAGCTGGATAATAGTAGATTTGGAAACGGAACAGTATGAGCATAGTTCTTTTCTTGTATGTTACAATTAGGTAAATACAACTAGGTAAATACACGTCCTTGTTAATCACTTACAAAGGAGTATTTTGTGGTAATAAGTAAGGATCGGCGGGGGGGTGAGGTCAGGTGCTACTTATTTTGAGGTGTTACTTATTTTATGCAACACCGGTTCAAAGGACTGGCAATGAAGAATAGGACACCTGTAATATCAAGATCAAGATCAAGTATCGTTCGCAGGACAGAATACGTGTGGGAGAACGCCAGACTAAAGGCTTTACCGCCAGCATCCGCTGGGTGACTCCCAACTCAAGCTCAAGCTCAAGCTCCTCTCCTCTACGTAGTGTTGGCTGAAGCCACCACCCCGGGAGGCGGGTCACAAACCCTTGGCTAACACCCGGTACCTATTCACTGCTGGGTGGACAGGGGCTTGGGGCATTTTCAGGATATTTTTTGGGGAAAAAGTGAGTCTTATAAGCTTTAAAATACGGTAGATACACCTCGCACCGGACTAAATAAGCATTTTTACAGTGTTTTCAATACCCAAGTTTCGCGATCCGCGAGTTTCGCGCTATGCCTTGGGAAGAAAGCAAGCGCGAAACTCGGGAGGGTACTGTAGTCTACCTTCAGATCTATTATATTTAATGTGAGATTTGAAGTAATATTTGAATGCCTGTCTACCATGATGTATCCAAAATTGATTCCTGATATCGGCTAATATTGTAGCCATTCCGCCATGTAATGAGTTCCTATGATACTCTTCCACCAACAATTTAGTAAGTTGATGGCGTTTGGGAATTAGTATGGGATGGCAGGTGGTATTTGGCAGATCAGCTTTCAAATTTCATACCCTCATGATCTAGGCACAGACCTAATGATTTGGTCAATTTGTTCTTATGGGGGCTGATTGAGGCCAAGAGCTGATATTCCTCAGGAAATACCTGCTTTTGTATTGTTCTGACCCAAAACTTCAAAGGATCAGAGCTATCCCTTTTTATGAATTTGAAGTAGTTTTACTAATTTAGTAGTCTCTTCAATAGTTTGCTCAATAAGGAAAACCTTTCAATGTCTATCACAGGATCTGGGCTCAACTCAGCTTCTCTTATTATATCTTTAGATATGTCTGGCTGAGTGGAAACCTTATTAGGCATATTATTACACTCTTTCAGCAAGGTAGAACCTTTAAACCATAATCCTGTGTTAAATTTGAGGGTAGTATTTCTTCGCGACACATTATTATTATGATTTTCATTAGTGGCAATATATTCATTATAAACTGGAATATCACTTTCCTCTAATACCTCACTAATTGGTGTGGGCAAGGAAGTGGTTCCAATTCTGGTAATTAATAAGGGTTGTTAATGTCTAGGAATACTCTCTTCTTGCTCAGCTTGGTGAGTATGTGGGATGGGACCCATTATTACATTACCACCAGCGCTGGTGAACATAGACGTTATGTATTTTGATGACCTTCCTTAGGTAACGGCCAAAATAATCAGCGCCTTTTATTAATTGGAAGGGACCATCAACGTCCTCAAAGGTATTACTAACTAGCTTGACACCATTATCCCTTAGCATTTCAGCTGTATCTTTTAGTCCATTAACAGTTAAACTAATACCAATATTATTAACTACAGCAGCTACCCTACATTTAGATTTTCCTAATTGGACTAGGGGTTGAACTATGTCAAAGTTTTGAGCCTCTTTATTGGCAAGAAAACCTGAAATGGCTAAGTTCCCTTTATTAATTATGGGTAGTTGTAACAATTCAACTATCTCCCTACTTATGAATGATCTTTGTGCACCACTGTCAAACATTGTCTTTACAATGACTGAATTACCATTGTCGCTCACCTTCAATTCTGCAGTAGGAACAGCTGCTGAACTACTCTTATTAGTGACTGCCATTTTAACTGCTGTAGGGTCTGAGTTATTATCACTGTTAGGACAAAGAGCTATGTTATGAATAGATTGTTTACATTTCCTACAAGTTCTTAAGTGTATAGGGCATGCATTTGAAGCATGTTTACCACGGAGACAGGTTAGGCAATTACCAAGGCTCATTAACCTTTCAACTCTCGTGGAACAATCTGAATAGATATTACATGTGGAGGGCGGATGTTCCCCCTCACATAAGACACAATTTATTTTTCATACTTCACTAGAAGTAGCCCTGGATTTAGGGATTGTATCTTTTATTTGAGTAGGTCTTAGTGGTTTACTGGTAGGATGAGTAGCTTGAATCTTAATTACAGGCTGCTTGATTTGCGTAACTTTAACAATCAATCAATCATTGGGGGCATACGCTGGGGGGCGCGTCGCCTCGCCCACCCTACGACGCCACTCCCGGGGGTCACTACGCGCGAGTTCCCATGCAGGCTCCTTTCCCATACCAAGCAGCTCTCGACAAGAAACATCAACGTGCCCCAGCCACGAGCCTTGTGGGCGCCCCCTTGGCCTCCTCCACGCCGGATTGTCTCTTACAGATACAACCCGAAGGGAAGGATCGGTTTCAGGGTAGCGTGCCACATGCCCATATAGCCGAAGTTGGCGCTGACGGACTATGCAGGTAATAGGCCAGTCATTCAATATATAATATTCAGTCTCACGGTGCAATCGCTGATTTAACACGTAATCATCCCAGCGATACCCCATGATTCTGCGAAGACACTTATTACCAAAGGCATTGATTCGTCTCTTCAAGTCACTATTTAGTGTCCATGTCTCACAACCATAGAGTAAGACAGGGATCACAAGCGATTTGAAGATCCGGATCTTTGTCCTCCTGCACAGGTACCGACAACGCCAAATACTCCCACTGAGCGAGTCCATAACACCGTGGGCTATGCCAATCCGCCGTAAGGCTTCTTGACGTGACCCGCCGTCATTATGGACTGCGCTACCAAGGTATGTAAAACTTTCCAAGATCTCAATGTCCTCGCCACACGCATGAACAGACTGTACTGCTTCATCTAGTAAGTCTCCAAACACCTGGACCTTGGTCTTGAGCCAGGAGACCTCAAGTCCCAAAGGCTTTGCCTCCTCGTGCAGCGCCTCGAGAGCCATCACCAGGACCTCCAGCGACTCAGCAAAGATTACTGCATCATCGGCATAAACAAGATCAGTGATCTTGGTGTTGCCGACGGATGCTCCACAATCACTTTGATCTACAACCTTGTCCAATACCCAGTCCATACAAGCGTTGAAAAGTGATGGGGCAAGGACGCACCCTTGCCTCACTCCTGTATTCACAGGAAAGAAGCTGGATACACCTGCCCCACACTTCACAGCACTCTCAGTCCCAGAATACAGACCAGTTATCAAACCAATAGTCCTTGCAGGAATCCCTCGAAGTCGCAGAAGATCCCAGAGTGACTCACGATGCACTGAGTCAAACGCCTTCTTGAGATCAACATAGGCTGCAAGCATCCCCTGTCGAAACTCACGTCGGCGTTCCCCCAGGACACGAAGCGCTAGGATACGGTCCGTTGTTGACTTACCAGGCGTGAACCCAGACTGCTGAGGTCTCTGATGCTTCACCAGATGACTGCGAATTCGTGTCAGCAATAGAGGGGCAAGCGCCTTGCCTGGTACGCTGAGCAGTGTAATACCGCGGTAATTGTTGCATTCCTGACGGTCCCCTTTCCTTTTCCAGATAGGGACGACCAGCCCCCTTTTCCAGTCAGGAGGAATGGTACCTGATTGCCACACGGCAGTCAGGACAGCATGCAACCCGCGGATCATGGCCTCACCCCCAGCTTTGAGGAGCTCCGCACTGATATTACAAACACCAGCTGCCTTTCCACCCTTCAACTTTGCTACAGCCTCTCTGACTTCGTCAAGAGAGGGTGCAGTTTCGTCAATGGGAGGATCGGCATCCACTGCCCGTAACCCAGTGGTGTGAAGCTGCTCAGTTGGAGGGTCCACCGTGAACAACTGCCCAAAATACTCAGCCCAACGAGCCATCTGCCCATCCATGTCCGACACGAGGCGCCCATCTACTGTTCGAATAGCACTCGCCCGAGAAGGAGACTTGGAACGGAGCTTCTTCAGAGCTCGGTAGGCAGGTCGGAGGTCATTAGCGTTCAAATGACCCTCGACATCCGCAGCGAGACTCCTGACATACCTCTCCTTGTCTCTCCTCAGGAGGGTTCTAGTCCGGCATGACAGAGCCCTGTGCTGGTCCCGGTTCCCAGCCAGCCTGGCAGCGCGACTCTCCTCGATTTTCTCCAGCGTCTCCGTCGAGACAAAACCACGCCCTGACCTCGGGCGCTCCCCAATACACTCCTTGGCAGCCTGTAGAGTTTCACGTTTTAAGGTATCCCACAGTTCTACAGGATCCCCGAGAGCACCGAGCACATCAAACCGATTTGAGACTGCCACCGCATACTCATGAGCACATGTCAAGTCCTTCAGTTTCTCAAGATGAAACACAGTATGGGTACCTCTTGAGAGTCTTCTCGACTTGACATGAAGCTTAAGTGTAGCAACAACAAGTCTGTGATCTGTTCCAAAGAACTCAGCACTCCGGTAAACCCTGCAGTTCTGGAGGATCCTCCAACGAGTACTAACGAGGATGTGGTCGATCTCCTTAGCTACCCCTCCGGCATTACTATACCATGTCCAGCGGTGCAGCTCTGGTCTCTGATACCAAGAACCTGCAATTCTCAACCTTCTGGACCTTGCAAAGTTCAGAAGCAGAGAACTGTTGGTGTTTCTGGTACCGGAGCCATGGGGACCAACACACAACTCATAGCCATCTCTCACAGTGCCAGTAGTAGCATTGAAGTCGCCCAAGACAATGAGTGTGTCCCGAGGAGGACACTGGTCTAATACAGAGTCGAGTTTGGCGTAAAACATCTCCTTCTCTTCAGTTTTACGCATCTCGGTAGGAGCGTACACTGCAACAAGAGACATGAAACCCAGAGTGTGTTTCATCCTCACCTGCATTATACGCTCATCAACCGGAGTAACCTCAACAACTGACGGCTGCAGTTTGCTGGAGATGCCTATAGCTACTCCCCGTACACGGTGACCATTGCTCATGCCGGACCAGTAGTAGGTGTAACCCCCACTGCTAGTCTCGCCACTGCCAGGCCTCCTCGTCTCAGAGTCCCACTATATCCACCCTCAGCCTACTGAGCTCGCCCGATAGGAGAGGTAGTCGATGATCGTCTGAGAGGCTCAGAACGTTCCACGAGCCCACACGAAGAACCCTCCGCAGGTTGATCCCAGGAGTGATTCGACAGGCAGGCGCCGCCTCTGCACCGCCCCGGCCACCCCCATAAGAAAAAGTTGGGCTAGGGGGCCCTACCACTTGATTTAGAGTGCGGGATTCCCGAGGGCATTGCCCTGCACTCGTCATAGGCAGACCCCTCCCCTGCGTCGGCATAGGAGGGGTTTGCATGGTCGGGCCCCCCGGCAAAACCGGGTCGGGGGCGTGATTACCGCGCCCCCGGCCTCTTTAAGAGGCGCGGGATAAATACCCACTAACGAGGGATCTTTAAACTCTAAGGGTGGCTGATATAGCTGATTACCCATATGTGTAACAATCTTGATCTCCCTGTGGGGGGGTTCCTGTTCAATACCTTGCAAATGTTTGCATTTCTGCAATAATCCCTCTTCTATTTGTTTGACCGTGAAGTAATTACTATAGTCTATTCACTTAAGCCTGGATTCCTGGGCTGGGAGCTGCTCGCTGCCTAGCCGAGTTTGTAAGGACGTCGCTGATTGGCTGATAGACTCGGGCTGGGTGGCGATGGTGGTGGTACTTGCCTCGCCGCAACCCAAAACCCTTGCGTTGCCTCAGAAAAATATTCATATTTCTTGGCTTTACTCATCTCTTACACAAAATAGGCCTATTTTGTTTGCATCAGTAAATCAGGCAGTGATTGTTCAACAACAACACGCCATTCATAACTCAATAGGGTAAAAAATAAAGTCATGACTGACTATCACAAGAGTAGGCGGACTTTTAGGTTTTAAGTGCATTGAAATGTTGTACTCCTACCCGATATAACCAAGCTACCAGATAATAGTTATGAAAGCTGACCCTACCATCGTGTTCATAATTCATTGCTGCATATCATGAGCATAAAAAAATTACAGTAAGACTTCACTAATATTAAGATAATTAAAGGAAAGTAAAAGAGTGTATAAACATTATTTCTTGCTTATTTTGCTTCAACTCGCTCTAACTCCATATGTTTTGGTCACATTCAATTTTCAAGAACTGTTTCAAAATCCTTATACTTTTCCGCTTCCTGTGGTATGTAGCACGTACCAATAAGGAAAAGAGTAGGTGGTCAAAATGGCTAAGAAAGTTAAACTGTTTCAAACTGGTGCCGTGACGGGTGGAGTCTCTGATAGCTCTCCCGAAAACAGTCTCTCCTATATAGGGAGCAATGCTCACCCGTCACTGTGCCAGTTTGCAGTAGTAGTTTTAACTTTCTTAGCCATTTTGACCACCTACTCTTTTCCTTATTGGTACGTGCTACATACCACAGGAAGCGGAAAAGTATAAGGATTTTGAAACAGTTCTTGAAAATTGAATGTGACCAAAACTTATGGAGTTAGAGCGAGTTGAAGCAAAATAAGCAAGAAATAATGTTTATACACTCTTTTACTTTCCTTTAATTATCTTAATATTAGTGTCGTCTTACTGTATTTTTTTTATGCTCATGATATGCAGCAATGTATTATGAACACGATGGTAAACTCAGCTTTCATAACTATTATCTGGTAGCTTGGTTATATCGGGTAGGAGTACAACATTTCAATGCACTGAAAACCTAAAAGTCCGCCTACTCTTGTGATAGTCAGTCATGACTTTTTTTTTACCCTATTGAGTTATGAATGGCGTGTTGTTGTTGAACAATCACTGCCTGATTTACTGATGCAAACAAAATAGGCCTATCTTGTGTAAGAGATGAGTAAAGCCAAGAAATATGAATATTTTTCTGAGGCAACGCAAGGGTTTTGGGTTGCAGCGAGGCAAGTACCACCACCATCGCCACCCTGCCCGAGGCTATCAGCCAATCAGCGACGTCGTTACATACTCGCCTAGGCATCGAGCCGCTCCCAGGAATCCAGCTTAAGTGAATAGACTATAGTATACCTCTGATTTAAACGATCACGCATCCTGGTTGGTAATTTCCTCCATATCGTAGTACTGACCACCCAGTCTGACTCAATCAATGGTTTATGAGCTTCAATTGCTCTTAGGGTGCAGTTTAAAGTTACTCTGAAATCTTCGAATTCCTTTAAATTATGAATAGGACTTGGTAGATCCATAAACCTACAAAATAGGTTCTTTATAACTAAGTCTATATCCTCAAACTTCTCCTTGAGAATCTTGAGCGCCACATTGTAATTGCCATTTTCAACTGTTAATTCCTTTACCAGTAAATATGTTTTATATCTTAACTGACCCAACAAATAAGTTAATTTATGTACCTCTTGTTAAGTCAGCTCTATCATCAATAAATTTAAACTTATCCCAGAACGAGAACCAATTTTCTCCTGAGATCTGGGGTAATGACAAGTCTGGTAATTGAATTTGGGTTAAGGAAGCTTTAGCTGTTGATGGAATATGAGCACGCTCCGGTAATCCCTCATATTCAATTATCTTATCAAGATATCTTTGACACTGTTGTTCATAATTGGTCACGCATAGGTGAAATAATTCTGTATCCCCAGCTTTTGTTAATTGAACTTCATATAGGAAGTAAGCCTCCTCATATTTATCCCATTGCTCATTTAACAATGGTAGACCTGTCTTTAAATTAATATAATCAATAGGAATTGCCCTAATTGCGTCCTCAAACTTATTATATATTCGTGTGAGCATTGCTAATTTAGCCGATAATGAATGCTTAGCTAATTTCGCCATGATTTAGTTAATAACTTAGTCAAATAAAATATTACATGCAAGATTATGTCACTAAAATAATTGTTAGTTGATAATTAATTATTATATCAAGTGGTGGTAGTGCCTGTTCGGTCTGTCAAGGCGCGTAGCCAGGCGTATATAATTTCAACCACCACAACTAACTACGTAACTACAGGTAATTTATTCTGACTGGCATATGATAATCATCCGGCTGTTGGCTCATTCCTGACGCCGCGAAACACCTCACCTCTACTCGTTCAACCACCTGTTGTGATAGGCTCATAACTATGCCTCACAACGACCACTTTGAATTATATGAACATCCAATATTCCTCACTCGGAGCACCATTTTGTGGAAATTTTATGTCACAAACACATATTTATTTGAGATCTCTTACCTTCGGAACACCCATTTCTATCTCATCCTGACAACATACCCCAGCCAGCAACTAACTAAGATACTTTTTGGGGGATAGGAGGGTTGAATTTGGTTGAAGGCACATCAATACTGCAATGTCTTGTTATTTGAAATGGTCGCGCATGATCGGGGCCGGAGGTGAACGCTGGTTGTGAAGGGCTGGAGGTGGTGTGTTTACCTAGTTTTGTTATGGGTGTCAGGCGGGTTTTCACACCCAGTTATCAACGATGCGGCGAGATATTCGCTATGTCGATAAGACACGTCTTATTGTTTAACACTTATACAGTGGTACCTTGACTTACGAGTACCCCAACTTACATGTTTTCCGAGTTACAAGCAGTCGATCGGTTGATTTTTTGCTTTGAGTTACGAGCCAAAATCCGAGTTACGAGCGATTATTATTATCATTTTTTTTGTTGTTGTTATGAGCGAGCTTCAGATATGCCGCCGCTAGTATGCGCAGCGAACGCCACTACATCCGTCCAGCATCCCGCGTCTCACTCGTTCACTTCACGTGGTTACCTCGCCATGGAAGCATCTCTGTTGTGTTGTGCTCACACAGGCGAATGCAAATGGCGGAGGGTGAGTGCAGTACGTTTAGCGGCAGTTTCACCCACAGCTGTTTCCAACAGCTGATACACAGAGTATAAACACTGGCGAATGCAAATGGCAGAGGGTGAGTGCAGTACGTTTAGTGGCAGTTCCACCCACAGCTGTTTCCAACAGCTGATACACAGAGTATAAACACTGGCGAATGCAAATGGTGGAGGGTGAGTGCAGTACATTTAGCAGCAGTTCCACCCTAAGCTGTTTCCAACAGCTGATACACAGTGTAAACACTGGCGAATGCAAATGGCGGAGGGTGAGTGCAGTCCAGTCATATAGGTACAGTCAAAAAATTGGGGTGTTTTTTTGGGGGCTGGAACGGATTAATGGTATTTCAATTAA
This sequence comes from Chionoecetes opilio, assembly GCA_016584305.1. Classification (NCBI taxonomy): domain Eukaryota; kingdom Metazoa; phylum Arthropoda; class Malacostraca; order Decapoda; family Majidae; genus Chionoecetes; species Chionoecetes opilio. The sequence goes on from JACEEZ010007652.1 coordinate 290,079, forward strand.
TTTCAATGGGGAAAACTGATTTGATATACGAGCAAATTGAGTTACGAGCTCGATCAATGAACGAATTAAACTCGTAAGTCAAGGTACCACTGTATGTACAAAAATTAACATATGTACAATTCTTCTCATTATTCTTCTCAGAGAAGCACCAAAAGGTGTAACTCCCGCGAGTGTCTGGAATGTACTCTATATACTAATGCACGTATATATTTAGTAAGAGATGTTACTAAGGGCAGGGTCTGGGGTGAACTGAATCTCTGTGAGCGGCGAGGCGATTGCCACCATACCCAGCCACGTACACAAATCCCAGTGGCTAGAATCTAACGGGCGGCGGCCAATGACCGGCCACTTCAACCAAGGTGCTAATTATATAAGGTGCAAATGGTTAACCCGCTGGATCCATGCGACGCATGTGATGCGTCCACTATGTATGTAACGCCCAGTCCCACCGACGCACCCTGTGGGTCCACCATTTAAAAATCTGGTACCCGGCTTCTATGGTAAGGAATGGCCTGAAAATGGTATGGGGCACGCCTTAATATGTGGGGCAACAGTGGCAGTACCCAGCAACTGCGTGGGCTCACCACGCAGGATGGGGCAGGCGGATTAGAGGCGCGAGCTTATCCATTTTTTTCGCCGCGACTTTGGACCTTAATTACTCGGTCGTATGGTAGCTAGTGGCTTGAAATTTGTGTGTGATACTTGTAAGCGTGTTGTCAATACGTAGTGATACTCGGCAACCCCTTCGGTCCTGCGGGCCTAGCTCTGATGTAGGGGGAGTGTGATAAAACACTATACAGGAAGGTCCCGTTACACGAGCATTCGGTATACGAGAATCCGATGATACGAGATGTGTAAATTAAGGTCTATTTTCAATATACGAGATCGAAAATCCTATGCTACGATATTCAAACTGGGGTGAGTAAAATTACCAAGTTATTTACTAAAGTAAATTACAAGTTATTTACTAAAATTATAAAATCATTTACTGATTATATGATTTTACCTGAGGTTGTACGATAATAATCAATCTGAAAATATGATAATTCTGGTGGCTCGGTACGACAATGTGGCCTACAAAAATTCACATCCTGGACAATGTACAATGATTCAGATGCAGAGAAGAGTTTGTGGGCAGTGGAAGAGGTCTGCGCACCCCTCCCTTGTCCCTTAAGCTCCCTTCACACATTCCATAATCAAACCACGATAGCGCCACCAATTTTATTATTGACGCTATTGTGAAATTTAACCACGAAAAACGCAGACCACGATAGCCTCACAACAATGTCACGCTGCCTGTACGTATGTGTCATGACGGTCGTAAGATGGTCACGATGGAGTCATGACAGCTGTAAGACTATGTCACGAATGGAAAATAAATGGTCATTTTGTCGTCACGATAGAGCTACGATAACCACGACAGTGCCATGACGGTGCCATGAACGTACCACGATAGCGTCAAGAGCTAGCCCCATGCGTGGGTGGGGGTTGCCATGGTGATGGAGAAGGAAGGGGGACTATAGAGATGAAAGTGGGAGAAACTGGGTTGTGTTGGTGATGGGGAATGGGGGGAAACGGGGGAAGGGGGTTGTAATAAATAAGGGGGTGTTGGTGTTGGTGGGGAAACGGGGGGGGGGGGGGGGGGGAGAAGGCGTGGTGTTGGTGAGGGTGTTACTACGTGCTGATGGGAGTAGTGGGTAGGGAGTCACGGGGGGAGTGTCATCACGTGGTGGTGGGAGTAGGGGGAGTGGAGTCGGGGGTGGGTGGAGGTGAATGAGAAAGGGGGAGGAAGGCGGAAGGGGGTGCAAAAATGGGGGGGAAGGCAGGGATGAGGGAGCGCATAACGATTTCTTATCGTCACGATAAACATACGACGATCATGATGGTGTCATGAAGCTGCTACATAGATAACGATAGCGTCACGATAGACTTACGATACCGCTGCATTGGGTACGAAAATCGGGGAGCTTCCCGATTTTTTAATGCACGCACTAACTTTTCGTGGCCTCGGCCGAGCGCGTCACGAGCGTCACGATCGGTCACGATGGATCCATAACCAGGACCATGACGGCGCTGCGCACTGCATTGTTGGCGCTTTCGTGGTTCGATTATGGAATGTGTGAAGGGGGCTTTACCTACCCTACCCTCTCGAGTCTATTATATCACACGGCAGCACCGAGGATCTTTCCTCTTCCTCAAGTGATCAAGGGGAGGAGGAAGAACTCTAACCCAGTCATCCCTGCAAACGCAGTCACCCGTTTTCTCTCGAGCCTCGGAGAGAGCAAACAGGGACTCTCAGCTGGCTACTTGCCAGGTTCCTGTCTCCCCACACAACATTACCACTTGTGAGTGTTATGCATGTTTTATGTTTAATTAATGTGCAGTTATGTTATTTTGTGTGCTATTTTCTTTTTCAGAATGCTTTTTCTACAGAATAGGTAGTACAGTGTGGGTAATATAGACGCTGTGTGTTTGTTGTGTTTGCTATACACTACCCTCCCGAGTTTCACGCTATGCGAGTTTCGCGATACTCGAGTTTCGCGCTGAGTCCTAAATTCTTATCATCCCGACTTTTTTTTTTTTTTTTTTTTTTTTTTTTTTGTCTGTGTGTGTGTGCCTACAGCGCCGTTAGGCAGTGACCTCCAGGAGTGGGATGGTAGGCCCTGGAGATTAACTTGAGGGCTGTGATGGTTGGCCCTCGCCCGTGGTGGCGCAGACAGAATTTCTATAGTGACGCCTGTGATTAGAGGCTCATGCCGCCCCCTGTGTCCTCCGATGCACTCGCAATCGAAGGTAGAGCTAATGGGCAGCATGTGGGTGTTCTTAGGCCACTCAACAGTGCAGAGAAAAATTTTAAGTGGATTTTACAGCCCTCATCAAGGATCGAACACGGATCACCAAGAACGCAACTCGGAGACTTCTTCTTCTTCTTGTGACCATTTCTGCTTAGTATCACTTTGTAGGTCGTCTGTCAAGCTCGTGCTCGAGCTTGACATATATCTTGACGCTACCCACTCTGCTACCGCCTCCCATAAGAGACGTACGGGACACGTCTTCCTGCCTTCCTGCTTAGTATAGTATAATAATAGGCTTAGTATAGCTGTATGTAGTTTTGCTTTGGTTTTTTCCATTTGTTTGTGTTTTTCTCTACAGGAACAGCCGGTGTCGCATAAGATAGGTAACACCTCGCAATAAGTAACACCTTACCTTACTATTTACCACAAAATACTCCTTTATAAGTGATTAACCATGACGTGTGTGGTACTGTGATTTCTGGAGGTACTGGAGGAGACAGGAGAGAAGAGAGGAAGGCATTGCGACAGTGTTATTGTCGTATAACACTGTCACACAACCATCAGCTGACAAGATATGTGTCAGGCTCACTCACTCAGACCAAAACAGCATCCGCTGGGTGACTCCCAACTCAAGCTCAAACTCAAGCTCCTCTCCTCCTTCCTCTTCTCTACGTAGTGTTGGCCGAAGCCACCACCCCGGGAAGCGGGTCACAAACCCTAGGCTAACACCCAGTACCCATTCACTGCTGGGTGGACAGGGGCTTGGGGCATTTTCAGGATATTTTTTGGGGGAAAAAGTGAGTCTTATAAGCTGTAAAATACGGTAGGTACACAGCCCTGAAGTTAACCTCCAGGGCCTACCATCCCACCCCTGGAGGTCACTGCCTAACGGCGCTGTAGGCACCCCCCCCCCCCCCCAAAAAAAAAAAAAAAAAAAAACCCGGACTTAATAAGCATTTTTTTTTTTTGGGTTTATAATACCCAAGTTTCGCGATCCGCGAGTTTCGCGCTATGCCTCCGGAAGAAAGCAAGCGCGAAACTCGGGAGGGTAGTGTAGTTTATTTTAGCTTGAAAAACATGTCTTTTTTTTTTCTTTTCTTTTTTTTAATTGATGGGGTCCTGGAACCAAACCTATATTTTACCATTAGTTATGTGTTTCGTTATAAGAGATTTCGCTTTACGAGTATGCCAGGTGGAACCTAACTGCTCGTATCTTCGGGACCTCCCTGTACCCGCTTATCGCACCACGACTTTAGACCTTATTTACTCCTGTTCTATGGTAGCTATTGAATTGAGATTGGTATGGGATATGCCTTATATATGTGGCAACCCTCAAGTATAGGCTTGTTGGGACGGGGGATGCGCATGAGTCATCACTGACGGACAAATGACATCAGTTTATCATTTGTGCTATGTTGGGGTACATATCCTTCATGGCCGCCCGTCGCCATGGTTACCGGGACGCTAGGGCGGACTGGCACTCGTCCTCATTTAGAAAACTTTACTATGTCCACATATCACACTTGAAATTGACTTATTATGACATTAGGCGATACATACGTGGTATATATGAACTACAAAGGCACACATGATGCTCGGGTGGTGTGAAAATAACTGCCACCCGAAAACTGGACGCATCGTACATCTGCCATGCTGCACGCTCAGCTGAGGGCTAGGCGCGCGGGAACCTTGAATTAGGGCCGGCATAAACTGATATCTGAGGGTGCCCCACCCCCTCTAGAACCCCCATTTTTTTGAGGTGAGTGATAATTTTTGTTACAGCCCAAAATCAGCTGGGCTGTGGGTGTACTTTTTATTATATTTAGCTGGTACTCAGCGGGTTAATACCACTGGCAATGTTCATTTATAATATCCCAGTACTTATCAATTACTTAAATTATCTTAATTAATACCCATTACCATTATAATTATATACACATAAACCTCGATTTCCCGGACCTCGATTTCCCAGATATCGGATTTGCCGGACAAAATCCGAGGTCCGGGGATATGTCAGTCTCTCGGGCAATTTATTTATTTTTTTTTTTTTTAAATGCCTGGTCCTGTTTGTAAATTGACCAAGTTGTCCGGCGGTCCGAGCGTCTCCTGTCACCCCTGGTTAGTGTCCGCGCCTCCCGCCAGGTGGCAGCATGCTCAGCGGTCGTATTGTTTACATTTGGGCACACAACATTCACGGTTCACCTGCATAGCCTCCGTCAGTCACCTGACTCCCACTGCCAATGGTGCAAGAATATTTCTGAGACTATTGAACACTTTCTGCTGCCTCCCGCCAGGTGGCAGCATGCTTAGCGGTCGTATTGTTTACATTTGGGCACACGAGACTCACGGTTCACCTGCACAGCCTCCGTTAGTCCCCTGACCCCCACTGCCCCTGGTGCAGGAACGTCTCTTGAGACTATTGAACACTTTCTGCTGCCTCCCGCCAGGTGGCTGCATGCTCAGCGGACGTAAAAGTCCGCGGCGGGGTAGTTGATATTGTCGGTTGCCGGACAGTAAATACTAGAGTAGGATAAACGTCCGGGGGTGGGTAATGGCATCGGACTATATATATATATATATATATATATATATATATATATATATATATATATATATATATATATATATATATACATATATATATATATATATTTTTTTTTAATATTTTTTTTATATACTTGCGATTCCCGGACTTTTGTGGTTCCCGGACCAGTGCTCCCCCCTATTAGTCCGGGAAATCGAGGTTTGTGTGTATATACATTATACAATTTGTATATAATATTTGTAATTACAATATTTGTATAACAATATATATACAAATATACGCCACAATTTACGTTATATCTATAAGAAAATTATGGCATACAATCATCATTGCTTAGGAACTTATACCCATTCCTCCCATGTAATAATCTCATTATGAGTTATAAGGATGCTCCAAGGAATCTACCAACTAATACCATCGCAATCATATTATTTTGTCACTGCCTTAGTAGACCAGTGGATAATTTATAAGATGAGTCTTGGTGACCCATCCTTTGAGTTTGCAGGACAATGAAAGATAATATCCTGCTTGCTTTTGAATGTTGAAGAGAGGTAGGCCAGAGTACAAGGAGTCACCTCGGTGGTGTTGTGGTGCGGACTGAAGAGTGGTGGGAAGGCCGGTCTGGATATCTCACCGAAGAGTTGCCCAACGGGAATATTTAAAGATACCAAATACCTATCGTAGCCTAATATCTTAACATACAAAATACATCTCTGTTAGGGTGTTAAAGAGAGGGTTGGGTTGTTAGCCCGCTGGGTTTATAGTAGCTTACCCCGGCACCACCGGGACCAAGGTTAGGCAGTTCAGCCGTGACCACCAAACTGTTAAGATACGTACTGTACCTCCTGCTCGCTCCTAAATAAAACTGCAGTGGCTGCCCACCTGTCTACTTCACCTCCACTGGTCATCACTAGAACTTGGCGCAGTGAGTAGGATCCAGAGCGATACACATTCCCCAGACTGGCCCTGGGGGGCCTTAGGGGGAGATGTGTGGGTTGTCACCGGGAGGCGACCGTAGTGTAACGGTAGCACGTCCGCCCGGCAAGTGGAAGGTCTCGGGTTCGATCCCCGAGCGGTGCCTGCCTTTTCGGTAAACCCCCTACCTCTAACAATCTCCCACAAATTATCACTAGGCTATGCTGTCTCTAATGGTCTCTGTTTCTAAGAAAATCTCTTGAGGCAAAAGTATTATCAGTTTAAATAAATTTTCCTTTGACTTACTGAGTGTTAGTGATCCGCTGGGTCATCGTGAGGTAAGTAAGGGTGTGAGTGGAGTGGTTACCAGATGAGTCATCAAAGGCCTCCATCAGATGTTCTGCAAGGGGCCAGTTGGGAACCTTCACAACACAGAACTGTCCTGCTGCATCCTGTCCCACTAGCTCCCAATACTGTACACTGCCTGGGGTCTCGCTACAAAAGTTTAAAACATAATTACAATTCTTAAAATGTAAAGTTTAAGGTGCAATTAAACATTTAACAACCCACACACACATTTTTTTTCTTTTATAGCAATTTCTAGCGACCTAATGCTCTCTCCTTGCTATCTATCTATCTATCTATCTATATGTCTCTCAATGTATATGTATTGGTTTCCTACGTTATATGATTAGGCATAGACCACTGTATACCTGGACTGTTCACGCAACAATGTTTTGAAATTACAAGCTGCATAGCGGCCTGCGGCCAGCCCGACAAAGAGATATAGTGGTCTATGGACTATCATATAGAATTGTTTATCAGTATATATGATATAATGTAATCTTCGTAAATGTTTGTTCTATAATATTATCAAATAAAAAACAGTAAAACACGCTAAAGAAATGCCATTACGAGACTATGAAGAAATATGCATGAACTTAATATTCACTTAACTCTTCGCCATTTAAAACTTTGCGAGTCAACTTTTATCATGAAGGGTATCAATAGAAGCGCAATTTTATTAGCTTTCCATTGCTATATTTCGTTATCTGATAAATGAATTAGAACCATGCATAAATTAGCGTTAAATAAATAAATAAAATCATCAATCGGGTAATTTTCCCGATTGATGAGGTTATTTATTTACTTATATATTTCATTTTCTGATAAATGAATTAGCACCATGTATAAATTAGCGTTAACTAAATAAATAACCTCATCAATCGGGAAAATTACCCGATTGATGAGGTTATTTATTTAGTTAACGCTAATTTATGCACGGTTCTAATTCATTTATCAGATAACGAAATATAGCAATGGAAAGCTAATAAAATTGCGCTTCTATTGATACCCTTCATGATAAAAGTTGACTCGCAAAGTTTTAAATGGCGAAGAGTTAAGTGAATATTAAGTTCATGCATATTTCTTCATAGTCTCGTAATGGCATTTCTTTAGCGTGTTTTACTGTTTTTTATTTGATAATATTATAGAACAAACATTTACGAAGATTACAGTATATCATATATACTGATAAACCAGTCTATATGATGCGTATATATATATATATATGAATCCGAGCGGCCCTCCGACTTCAGGGCAAGTTCAAGCCCATGTGCAACAGGCCGATATTCCGTGCGCAGTCCAGGTATACAGTGGTCTATGGATTAGGTTACGTCCCTGAAATTGCAATCATAAATCGATATCCGTATATAGATCTTAAGCTTAGTGGAAATAAGAGGGATGTGCTCTTAAATGTGTATATAAGAGTCCTAAAAACCTTTATAGGCCATATAAATGATGTTTGATGTACTGAGCTTAGAATAGAAACACAGTATTAGATATACATTAGCATAAATAAAGACATGAAACTCACTCGTCTTGCCACCCAATACCCTCACTCTTCATCATCATCTGAGGTAGGCAGGAGGGACAGATTATTTTGTTATTTTACATCACAAAGGACTGGACAAGGGCAAAAAAAAAAAAAAAAGGTAACAAAGGTAAGCACGCTTAGTTGGCAATCCCTATAAAGAAGACAGTAAGAGAATAAAAAAAGGGGGGTGGGCTAATTTAGATCAGGAGGTGTCTTGTTACTCCTCTCTTGAAAAGATTTATGTCATAAGATGAAAAATAGAAAAAGGAAGAGTTCCAGAGTTTACCAGTGAAAGGGATGTAAGAGTTACTGAAAAACTCTTGCATTAGGAAGACGGATAGAATAGGAATGAGAATGAGTAGAAAGTCTAGTACAGCGAGGCTGCGGGAGGTGGAGGCATGCAGTTAGCAAATTGAGAAGACCAGTGAGCATGAAAATAACGGTAGAAGCAACATTGTGGCTGTGATGTAAAAATTGAAGACAGTCAGTCATAGGAGGGGATTTGATGAGATGAAAAGTTTTTGACTCAACCCTGTTTAGGAGAGCTGTATGAGTGGATCCCCCCTCAACATGTGAGACATACTCCATACATGGGCGGATAAGGCAAGGCCCCTGTAGAGAGCAAGCAACTGGGAGGGATAAAAAAAGGATGCAAACGCCACAGGATACCTTACTTCTTAGAAGCTTTTTTAGCAAGAGCTGAGATGTGAGATTTCCAGTTCAGATTTTTAGTAAAGGATAACCCATGAATGTTCATTGAAGAAGAGAGATAAAGTTGAGTGTCATTGAAAAAGAGGGATAAAGTTGAGTGACATTGAAAAAGAGGGGATAGTTGTCTGGTAGGTTTTGTCAAGCAGATAGGTGAAGAAATTGGGTTATGAGGCATTGAACAAACAAAGGTTTGCTTTGCCCCAATCAGAAATTATAGAAAGATCAGAAGTTAGGCGCTCGGTGGCATCTCTCCGTGAATCACTTAGTTCCTGTTGAGTTGGACATCTAATGAACGACGTTGAATAATGCAGGTTGAAATCATCAGCGTAGGAGTGGATAGGGCTTTGAGTTAGACTCAGATCATAAATGAATAATAGAAAGTGAGTGGGTGATAGGACAGAACCCTGAGGAACACAACTATTGATACTTAGGAGAAGAACAATATCCGTCTACAGTAGCTGCAATAGAATGGTATGAAAGGAAACTTAAGATGAAGGTGCAGAAAGACAGATAGAAACCGAATGAGGGTAGTTTGTAAATAAGAGATTTGTGCCACACTCTATCAAAAGCTTTTGAAATGTTACGGGCAACAGCAAAAGTTTCACCGAAATGCCTAAAGGAGGATGACCAATATTCAGTTAGGAAAGCTAGAAGGTCTCCAGTAGACCTCCCTTTAAGGAAACTGAACTGACGATCAGATAAAAGATTGTAAGCAGATAGATGCTTAAGAATTAAGAATGACCCTCAGCTGAAAACTGGGGTTGCCTGTCAGGAAGAGCATCCGGGGCGTAAAATGTATGCCCCAAATTTAAATGATGAACGCCGGCAATAGAATTGGAAGCGTATCATTGACCGTCTAACCTCATAAGACATGAGAAAATCTGACGTTAAGCAGGAAGAGGAGATGATAGATGCTAAAGAATCTTTTTATTTTAAGTCAAGATTCAAAAGTATCAGAAAGGAAGGAAGTCAAAGCTATAGGACGGTAGTTAGAAGGATTAGAACGGTCACCCTTCTTAGGAACAGGATAGAGGTGAGCAAACTTTTATCAAGAAGGAAAGGTGGAAGTAGATAGACAAAGACGGAAAATTTTGACAAGGCAAAGTGCAAGCACAGAAGCACAGTTTTTAAAAAACAATAGGAGGGACTCCGTCAGGACTATAAGCCTTCCGAAGATCTAGGCCAGAAAGGGCAAAAAAAACCATATTTATGAAGGATCAGGATCTTAATAACAGGCATAATATAGTCAGAGGGGGTACCCGGACAGCTTGCCTACGGACAGTTTGCCTACGGACAATTTGCCTACAGACAATTTGCCTACCGGACAGTTTGCCTAAGGACAGTTTGCCTACCAGACATTTTGCCTAACGGACATTTGCCTACGGACACTTTGCCTACGGACACTTTAACTAACTAACCTAACCTAACCTAACCTAACCAAGGTAAAGAAAAATTTTCCTGTGGAAACACTGAGGCAAAGTGTCCGTAGGCAAAGTGTCCGTAGGCAAATTGTCCGGTAGGCAAAATGTCCGGTAGGCAAACTGTCCGTAGGCAAACTGTCCGGTAGGCAAATTGTCCGTAGGCAAATTGTCCGTAGGCAAACTATCCGTAGGCAAACTGTCCGGCCACGGTCAGAGGGTGGAGGAGAAGGAGGAACAAGTCCTTCCTTCATCAACCAGAGTGGAATTTTCAGCAAAGGTTTGAGCGAAGAGTTCAGCTTTAGAAATAGATGAGACAGCTGTGGAGCCATCTGGGTGAAACATAAGAGGGAAAGATGAAGAAGAAAAATTGTTAGAGATCCTATTAGCTAGATGCCAGAAGTTACGAGAGGAGTTTGATTCAGTAAGATTTTGGCATTTTCTATAATGAAGGATTTTTTGCTAGTATGTATGTTGAAGAAAATATTTAGCATGATTACTGGCAGAAATATATAGGGCATGAGTTTCAGGAGATGGATGGTTATGGTACTGTCTGTGAGTCGCCTCTCTATTTGGACAGTATGAGAACAAACAGAGTTAAACTAAGGTTGACGGACTTTAGGATTTGAGACAGTGTGTGGAATATACGCCTCCATGCCAGAGGCAATGAACTCAGTTATGCACTCTACACAAAGAGATGGGTCTCTGACAAGGAAGCTATAATCATTCGATAGAAAATCTGAGTAATACTGCCTTAGGTCCTCCCACTTAGCTGAGTTGAAATACAAGAAACACCTCCGCTTAGGTGGGTCCCGAGGCGGCACCGGAGCGATAGGACAGGTAACAGAAATAAGATTGCGATTGGAGGAACCCAACAGAGAGAATAGATATTCACAGAGTAAGCAGAAGGGTTAGTAGTTAGGAAAGAATGTTGGGCGTGTCTCCAAGGCAGTCAGGAATAAGGATAAGGTGCTGCACCAGCTGCTCTAGGTCTTGGAGGATAGAACAGTTGTAGGCTTGTTCACCAGATTGGTCAGTGAAAGAAAATGAAAGCCAAAGCAGATGGTGAACATTGAAATCGCCATGAATGGAAATTTCTGCATAAGGAAAATGAGATGAGATGTGCTCCACTTTTGATTTTAAATAGTCGAGGAATTTTACATAGTCTGAGGAGTTAGTTGAGAGATATACAGCATAAATAAATTTAGTAAGAGAAAGATATTGAAATGGAAGCCATTTCATTGAGAAGATTCAAGACCGTGGGCACGAGAAGAAGTGATGTCGTTGCGTACATATACGCAGCAGCCAGCTTTGGATTGAAAATGTGAATAGAGAGAGTAAGAGGAAACAGAAAAGGGACTGCTGTCAGTGCTTACATACAGCTAAGTTTTGGTGAGGAAAAGAAGATGAGATTTAGAGGAGGTGAGGTGATGTTCCACAGATTGGAAGTTAGATCTAAGGGATAGAGGTGTTGACAAGAAAAGATGGCTGAGTCACAGGGCTTCACAATGTTGAGTTTGGACTCAAATTTAAGCTCTTCCTGCCTCTCTTAGGCTAGATAATGCAAGCAGTAATGCTTGCAGGCCGCTTAGAAGATATCATGGATGTGACACTTTAGGTTGGGTGAGTATCAGGGTGAAAATCTAGGCATATTTTTGTATTCTTTTTCTTTTGTACTTTATATTATATATATATATATATAATATAATAAATATATATATATATATATATATATATATATAATATACACGGTGTAACACGAGTTGCTGCAAATATTGATACAGGTGAAAGAACGTATAATTCTAAGTAGAAAATGTTCTATACACATATGCTTTTTGAAACTACCTTTACATGTGAGACGAAGTGAGAAAAATCATGACGGCCGGAATTGTCACAGCGAATGCGACGTACTGAGGTACATTCACGGTTGCCACTCGGTGAAATTTTGAATTATTTAATCATAATTTTGACTAGTATACTAATAGAACATTACTTTAATTTATAACGACACAATTGGTATTAATGGACATGTTATTTACCAAATAAGCAGTACATGAGAACCGCAGGGATGTAATAAGCAATACTGTAAAGGCTACTTGGCATCGAGTTGGAGCTGGTGATGAGGTAGTAACCGGCGGGCATCCTAGCCTTCCTCCTCCTTCCTACCCCGCTCCTACACGATGCCAAGTAGCCTTTTACAGTATTGCTTATGCATGCATGAGATCAAATTCATCATTGGTATCTACCTTGTATTTACCTAGATGTGTTTTACAGGGCCTGAGCTACACTCGCGTACTCCCGTCGCCATATCTACATTTATCCAGTCTTTCTTACAACTGGTGTGCATTATGTGCCGATATCACCTCCACATTTAGTCCATTCCAAACTTCTACATTTCTATGAGGGAAGCTGTACTTCTTTATGTTGTTCAGGCATCTCCCTTTTCCTAGTTGTTTTGTATGTCCTCGTGTATACCTTCTCTTTGTTTCCGAGTCAGTAGTCTCTCATTGTCTGTTTCTTCCATCTTAGTAATCAGCTTATAAATGTTTTTTAAGTCTCCTCTTTCTCTTCTCCAACTTTTTCACATGCTTCTTTTTATATGGGGACCATAAAATGGCAGCATATTCCATTTTTGGTCAGATCATTGTAGTAATTATCTTTTTCATCATATTTTTGTCCACGTAATGAAATGCCAGTCTAATATTCTTTAACATCCTGTATCTATCTCCAAATATTTCATTTAGATGTCTTTCTGGTTGTAGGTTATTCTACATTATCACTCCCAGGTCCTTTTCTTCCTGAACCTTTGTAATTATTTCATTTCCCATTTTATATGGCCATTTATATCTCTTCGCTTTTTCTAATTTCCTTATTTTCCACATGACACTTATTTACATTAAATTCCCTTTCCCATCTTCTGCTCCATTCGTAGATCTTGTTCAGATAATTTTGTAGTGTTTCACAATCTTTATAGCTTTTTATTTTTATTTATAGTTTTGCATCATCCGCAAATAGACTAATATAACTATATATTTCCTTCGTCATGTCATTGACGTAAATCGTGAACATTATTGGTGCCAACACTGATCCTTGTGGTGCCCCACTAAATACGTTTCTCCATTCAGACTTTTCATCCTACACTACTGTTCTCATTTCTCTTTCTCTCAGATAACTTTCCATCCAGGTTTTGATCACCCCTGGGATTCCTCCTATATTTTCCAATTTCCAAAGTACACTAGGGTCCCGCATAAAACGTGTTCGCATAGAGCGTTTCCCCTATAGAACGCATGACCTAACATATTAAAATTTAAAAATTAATTAATTATTATATTTTTCTTAATAAATAAAATTCCAAATTTTTTGTTAGGAACGAATGTGATCATATAGAACGATTCCGCCGTCAAAGTAGTATTTACCTAGTTGTGTTTTACAGGGCCTGAGCTACACTTGTGTGGTCCCATCTCCGTATCTACATTTATCCAGTCTTTCTTTCAATTGGTGCATATTATGTGCCGATATCACCTGCTCATTTAGTCCATTCCAAACTTCTACATTTCTATGAGGGAAGCTGTACTTCTTTATGTTGTTCAGGCATATCTCTTTTCCTAGTTGTTTTGTATGTCCTCTTGTGTATCGACCTTCTCTTTGATTACGAGTCAGTGTATCTCATTGTCTGTTACTTCCATCTTTGTTATCAGCTTAAAAATTGTTTTTAAGTCTCCTCTTTCTCTTCTCTGTCGGGTGTTGTTAACTTTATATCCTTCAACCTTTCCTCATAAGAAAGTTCTTCTAGCTCTGGTACCATCTTTGTTTCCATTCTCTGTATCCTCTCCAACTTTTTCATATGCTTTTTTTTATATGGGGACCATACAATGGCAGCATATTCCATTTTTGGTCGGATCATTGTAGTAAATATCTTTCTCATCATATTTGTGTCCATGTAATGAAATACCACTCCAATATTCTTTAACATCCTGTATCTATCTCCAAATATTTTATATATGTTTTTCTGGTTGTAGGTTATTCTGCATTATCACTCCCAGGTCCTTTTCTTCCTGAACCTTTGTAATTATTTCATTTCCCATTTTATATGGCCATTTACCGTATTTTACGGCATATAAGACGCTGCATCTTGGAAGACGCACCCTGATTTTGGAAGGAAATTTCTAAGAAAAAATAAATAAAACAGATTTTCTACCGGTAGGCGGTAGTAAAATCTACCAATTTTCTCGGTAGGCGGTGGTCCGAAGTGTCTTTCTGCTGCTCTGTTCCCATGTTCTTTGGTGTATCGTACAACTTCTAGCTTGTATATATGATACGTGTGACAGCCTGGTGGTAAATGATACATCAACACTAGCCGATACCCAACACAGACAATAGTTGGCGCTGTTGGCGCCAATTGCAATCTGCCGAGGCGGATAGGCTCCCGCCAGTACAGTGTAAACATCACAGAATAGTTGATTTGAATGTCTTATGGTATGCTAAATACTCTTAACAGGTAAGTACTGAGGTTACATCATATAAGAGGCTGAATTGAATAGCTACCTAAGCTAACCTCATACAACATTCGTCTTGGAAGACACATGAGTATTTTTCAGGTTATTTTTAAGGGGAAAAAGTGCGTCTTATAAGCCGTAATATACGGTATTCCTCTTCGCTTTATCGAATTTCCATCACATGACACTTATTTACATTAAATTCCCTTTCCCATCTTTTGCTCCATTCGTAGATCTTGTTCAGGTCATTTTGTAGTGTTTCAAAATCTTTATAGCTTTATATTTCTCTTAATAGTTTTGCATCATCCGCAAATAGACTAAAATAACTATTTATTTCTTCCGTCATGTCATTGACGTAAATCGTGAACATTATTGGTGCCAACACCTTGTGGTACCCCACTAAGTACGTTTCTCCATTCAGACTTTTCATCCTACACTACTGTTCTCATTTCTCTTCCTTTCAGATAACTTTCCATCCAGGTTTTGATCACCCCTGTGATTCCTCCTATATTTTCCAATTTCCAAAGTAGTCTCTCATGTGGAACTTTATCAAATGCCTTTTTAAGATCTAGATATACACAGTCTGCCCATTCATCTCTTTCATGTGTTATATCAATTACTCTTGAGTAAAAGCTTATTAAGTTGGTCACACATGATCTCTTTTTCCTAAAACCATATTGCCAGTGAAAGCATAACTGTATACAGGGAGGTCCCGAAGATACGAGCAGTTAGGTTCCACCTGGCATACTCGTAAAGTGAAATCTCGTATAACGAAACACATAACTAATGATAAAATATAGGTTTGGTTCCAGGACCCCATCAATTATAAAAAAAAAAAAAAAAAAAAAAAAAAAAAAAAAAAAAAAGGACATGTTTTTCAAGCTAAAAAAACTATAGCAAACACAACAAACACACAGCGTCTATATTACCCACACTGTACTACCTATTCTGTAGAAAAAGCATTCTGAAAGAGAAAATAGCACACAAAATAACATAACTGCACATTAATTAAACATAAAACATGCATAACAAGCAAAAAAGACGTTGTAATGTAGGAGACGCCGCGTGATACTTCGTGATAGAAGGTAGGGTAGCGGTCCCAAGGTTGGGGCCGCACACTTGCTAATTACCCCTAAAGGTCAGGCCGCGCCATATGCTTAATTACCCTTCAGGTCACGCCTTGCTAGGGGTGACCTGACTGCAGTCCCAAGGTTGGGGCCGCACACCTGCTAATTACCCCTATATGTCAGGCCACGCCATATGCTTAATTACCCTTCAGGTCACGGCTTGCTAGGGATGACCTCACTGGGGTCAACCAAATCCCCCTTTGTCCAGCCTGGGAGTGGTAGGGTGCACATTTTTAACTTGGTAATTTTACTCACCCCAGTTTGAATGTCGTATCATTGGATTTTCAATCTCGTATATTGAAAATAGACCCTAATTTACACATCTCGTATCATCGGATTCTCGTATACCGAATGCTCGTATAACAGGACCTCCCTGTACCTTCATTTTCTAAGTATTCCGTCCATTGCTTCTTTATTATTTTCACACATATCTTGCATACTGTGCTAGTCAATGACACTGGTCTATAATTTAGTGGTTCATCCTTCTTCCCAATTTTTTATATTGGCACTATATCTGCTCTCTTCCACTCCTTTGGCACTTTTCCTGTTGTTAATGAGCACTTTATTATATCATATACTGGTTCGACCAACTGCTTTCTGCACTCTTTTAAAACATAACCGCGCTGCCGCGAAGAGAAAAGGCCTTGGGACTTGAGATCTCCTGGCTCAAGACCAAGGTCCAGGTGTTTGGAGGCTTATTTGATGAAACAGTACAGTCTGTTCATGCGTGCGGCGTGGACATTGAGATCTTGGAAAGTTTTACATATCTTGGTAGCGCAATCCATAATGACGGCGGGTCAATTCAAGAAGTTGTATGGCGGATTGGCATAGCCCATGGTGTTATGGACTCGCTCAGCAGGAGTATTTGGCATTGTCTTTTCCTGTGCAGAAGAAAAAAGTTCTGGATCTTCCAGTCGCTTGTGATCCCTATCTTACTCTATGGATGTGAGACATGGACACTAAATAGCAACTTGAAAAGTCTAATCGATGCCTGAGGCCTTTGGAAAAAAAGTGTCTTCGCAGAAGCATAAGGGTATCGCTGGGATGATTACGTGTCTAATCAGGGATTGCACCGTAAGACTGAATCGATGCCTATTACCCGCATAGTCCGTCAGCGCCAACTTCGGCTATATGGGCATGTGGCATGCTACCCTGAAACCAATCCTTCTCACCGGGTTGTATCTGTAAGAGACACTTCTGCGTGGAGGAGGTCAAGGGGGCGCCCACAAGGCTCGTGGCTGGAGCAAGTTGATGCTTCCTGTTGAGAGTTGCTTGGTATGGTAAGGGAGCCAGCATGGGGACTTGCACGAGGTGACACCCGGTAGTGGCATCGTAGGGTGGGCGAGGCGACGCAGCCCCTGGCGTATTCCCCCAATGATTGATGATTGATTGAGCCCTTTACCAGCACCAAGAACCAAGAAAACACAAACATCCATGACTCGGTCCGTTACAATAAAAATAAAGTAACTGGTCCGTTATGCCATTACTCAAAAAAGTAACTTGCTTAGTAATCGAGTAACGGACGGTGCCCACCTACGGTCACTACAGGTGCTGCTTCAAAGCACTGCCTACCTATCTTTCTAATGAGTTAAGTCCATACAATTGTAGTTTGACAGAATATTATTTGGATCAAATCCAAAACTGAACTGAAACCAAATCCAATAAATTCATTTAAAAATGCTTTATCAATACCTCAATGACATCTTATAGCAAGAATGCATTGTACCTGTTAGTTATGATACGGTGAATCCTGATGGTAATACTGACTGGAACTGCTGACACACCTCCACACTTCTCGAGGGCCTCCAAAATGGTTCCAACCAGCAGCTTGTCATTCTGGAGCAGGACAGAAAGAAAAGTTTATCCTCTGCCTCAGTACTTTTAATAGACCTTGAATGTTCTCTGATTAATTCCATCTGTGAAGTTTCTGGCTTGCCATATATCTGAATATTCTGGTTATACAGGTTGAAGTTCCCAAACTCGGCATCCCAAGACTCGGCAACACCCAAAACTCGGCTATGGTTCGGGATTTTCCAAAACACGGCAGAACACCCAAAACCCGGCGCGTAGTTGCCGGGTCGGCCGCTGGGTGCCACCACACTAGGCCGCTTGGTTTCTCCCGCCGATTTGTTTGTTGTTATTGTTCAGTGGTGTTGTGACTGTAGAGTTGTGTACACTGTTATTTTGTGTACTTCTACAGGTCTGTTATTGGTAGTATGGCTCCCAAACGTCCAAACGTGATTTTCATGCTTTTTTCCCCCCTTAATATATCTACGTTCTAAAAGTCGGAAAATTCTATTACTCGGCTCGGCGCTGGTCCCAAGGTTGCCGAGTTTGGGAACTTCAACCTGTATGTTCATGCATGATTGACCTAAAATAATCACAAACTCCACTGGTATACATCAGCGGCACACACATACAGCATCTTTATGATACAAGCTTGTTCATTATCCAAAACAGAAAGGTATAGAAAAGTATTGTCTATGTTTTGAAAAGAAGCCTTTCAGAAAAAAATATATATTACTACAAGTTGTTAATTGCTGTTGACATGACAATAATATTATCTTTCTTTAAAATGTCACAAATGTTGTTAGCAAGAAATCCTGATGCTATATATGTGACAATTTTAGCATAATTTTCTTTGTAATTCAGCACCTGTCTGAAGGTTAATATGGATAGGAAAAATAGGAATCTCTGAATAAAAAATATCCGATGATGAAGACCTGCATACATAATAGACCTCCCACAATATGCATACATATTCTGAAAAAACCATACCTGAGGAGGCGTGTCAGGTGTGTCCTCAATAATGGTGAAGCCTGACCGGACATCAAGTGGCAGATTGTATCCAGCATGAGCACTAGACACCTTAGAAAAGGCACAAAGCTCAGCGCCACATTGAGAGACATCTACGGCCTTGTCTGAAAAATAACAAAATTTCTATATTTCATATATCTATGTATTTAGTTTTAACATGCCTTTTTCCTCTAACATACAACACAGCACTTGAAAATACGAGAGAACTGTAACTCGTAAATGCCAGTGGTCGCTGGCAGTTTTAACTCAAAGGTTGGTCTACCGTGTTTTGGCTCCGCGACTGGTATTTTCATAAATCAATTTCGCGATAAATATTGATGCACCGCATCTGAATACCAAAAAATAAAGTTCTTCAGTTGCTCTACTAATTGTATGGATGACATGCATTACGATTGAACGTTCTAAAATAGCAATTTAATGCAAATTACTCGCCTAGAGTATCAAATCTTAATATGTCTTTTACATGTATATTGTAGCATGTTTTATTGGGGGCAATGTTCTCACTATTTTCTAAGACAGTACTGCTGCGTCTGGCAAACGCTTGTCAAAATACAATAAGAAATGCTTTGGAAAGAAGAAGAATATAGAATGCCGAAATAGTTTAGGGCTGCGACCAAGTAGGGTATGAATATGGAGGCGGCATGCCGCGTATTGTGGCGGGAAGATTGAATCAAAACATTGCGAGTTCACGCGTTGACTCATTGCACTTCCAGGCTTTCTATCTAATTGATACACAATAATAACAGGAAAATATGACTGCCTAGGTATAGTTAACCTAGACTCTAGACATTCGTTATTGACTATATAATATCAGAGTAACATTTCCATCGCTCCCTCAACTATAACCTTCATGGTTATTTGGTTATATACATGTTTTACAGAATCAGGCTTCTATACAATATACGTACATATAGAAGAAAATTGTTTTTAGTATTATACTTTTGTGTTTTAAGTGCAGTGGAATAAGCCCATATTTTGTTTTCCAGTAGACCAACTTATTATCAACCTGTGAGTTAAAACTGCCAGCGACCACTGGCATTTTCGAGTTACAGTTCTCTCGTATTACATTTGCATCTTTGTTTCAGAAACAAAGAAACACAGACTTTTGTGGCTACCTATGTACTACACAGAACAAATACCTGGAACAAGGAAGAACATGAGAAAGTATTAAGACACCTTGAAGTACTTAAGCAAAATAATCATGAATAGTAAAAAGATACTGCTGGTTGGAGATTTCAACTGCAATGAAGTAAAATGGGAGACATTTGAAGGAGGAAATGAAAATACTTGAGGAGACAGATTGTTGAAACTGACAATGGAAAACACGATGACTCAGTGGGTGACAGAAAACACAAAATATAGGGGAGATGACGAACCAGCAAGACTTGTCCTAGTGCTAACAAAAGGTAGCCCACAGCAAATGAGATCAGCACACCCAGCAAATGAGATCAATTATGGGGTACCCCATCAGAAAAAGTGGCCAGATAATCTTAGAAATGGAGACGAAAGAGGAAATAAATGAGGACGATGAATTGTGCAAAAGGAGCAGAAGAGACTTGGGAAAAACTAACATGGAAGAACTGAAAAATACTATGAAGAAATTGACGGGGAAGAAATGAAAAGAGTGACCGATGTGCAAGTGAAATACATTTTTCTGAGCATACATGAGAAAGGAGTTAAAAAAACACGTACCACTATATATGATACACCAAGAGAAAAGGAAAAGAAAGAATGGATTAATGGAAGATGTGGAAGGGCAAAGAGAATCTAAGGCATGGAAAAAAGTAAAGAAAAATCGGACACAAAGAAATAAAGAGCACTATAAATTAGCAAGAAATGAATGTGTGTGCCTAAGGAGGAGAGAGGAAGAGAACAGTTATGAGAAGGACATAGACGAGGCTCCCACAGAAAATGAGAAATTGGTCGATAAACGAGGTCGTTCTTTGTGAATTCGCTCTATGTGAAACACTTAACCTATGGGAAAAATTTATATTGGTCGATTGGCCCTACCGTCCCGTACTATAAAATAAGTCTATATATAATTAACAGATGAATTATAGGCCTAAATAATGTTAAATAAATATATAAATAGCCTGCAGTGCATGGAATAATAGAATAAAGGAGAAATAAGGGTAAATAAGAGAGAGTGAGGCAGCCATACTGATGCAGCTTTCAGCAGCTGACGTGTAGGTAAGAGAGATCATTAATATAAATGTTTATATCGTTATTGTATACTATTGATATGTAACGAGGGAAAATGAGTCAATCCCGTGATTCACGATTGACGGAAAGTTTACACAAAGTTGTGAGCGTAAGTAATATATAGCCATTTAATAAATAGTAATTTTTATTCACTCCTCAGTCCCAAATCATTTGGATATATGTATGCATTCATATGTTCGTAGCCACTTGTGACATCTCGGCAAGAAGGGGAGGAAGAGTTGGCAGACAGACGTTCTCTCTCGACGACCTTTGCACTGACAGGTTGGGTGTGGGGAGCCGTTCCTGGTAACCCTTTCTAAGGTATGTGTATGACGTACAACTTATAAGGATATCTTGTGCATTGATTAGTTCATGACAGGCTTGTAACTTGTATTGTTTATACAGGGTTTTTCTTGGGAGGTGAGCGGAGTGACGAGACAGCGGCTTTGTGGGAGGAAGCCAGTGGAGCACATGGCCCATGTCGAGTGTTGGAACCAGCTGAGTGGCAGCAGGTGGTGTAGCCGTCCAGGACACCATTATTAAGAGCTAAGGCCATGCCTCATCTTGAATGTGTTTATGTAGAGATAGGTATATTACCTAGTGACAGTGGTTAGGAACTTTTGTGATTATGTTAAGCCCAAGTGAGAGTTAAGTCGTTTTGGTATCGTTATTGTTTCGTGTTTTTGGTGAAACATTAGAGTGGGGATGTGATTACTTATATCTATACAGTGATAATTATAAAGAAACCCTGTTAACGAGTCATTCATTTAATTCAGTTACCCTCATATATTCTCTGGATTTTTTTTTTTCCCCCCCACTTAATGTGGGTTGGTGGCAGCGTAATCGCCAGGTTTGTTGAGCCCTTCAAATTAACATCTAGCTAAGGGGGGGCACTACAGATATATTTATTTAACGTTATTTAGGCCTATAATTCATCTGTAAATTATCTATATACTAATTTTATAGTATGGGACGGGAGGCCCGATCAATCAATATCAATTTTTCCCTTAGGTTATGTATCTACCTAGTTGCCTAATTGTAAATACATATCCTATGGGAAAAATTGATATTGGTCTATTGGCCCTCCCGTCCTGTACTATAAAATAAATATATAAATAATTATCAGATGAATTACAGGCCTGAATAATGTTAAATATATAAAGTGTAGAACATAATGATATAAACTTATATGACTGATCCCTTTTACCTACAGGTCAGCTGCTAAAAGTTACATCAGTATGGCTGCCTCACTCTCTCTCTCTTATTTACCCTTATTTCTCCTTATTCCATTATTCAATGTACTCTTTGGCCTTGAATTATGTGTTACAGACTGTTATCCTGGCGTATGTAGCGAAAGAGGGAGGTGGGGTGGATGTGATAAATGAGGAGATATGAGGATATATGTGTGGCGGTGGTGTTGGTTGGAAGACGAGGAGGAGGAGGAACAGACGTAGTGGAAGGTTAGACTACTACTACTACTACAGTTGCTAGTATTACTATTACAGTTGTGCGTCAGTGTTGTGTGTGTCAGTGTTGTTGGTGTATGATATTTCGGGGCTTTATATGAGAACTCCTCGGATTTGCCCTACTTTGATGGCGGAATCGTTTTATATTATCAAATTCGTTCCTAACAAAAATTTAGGAATAATATTTTAGGTCGCTCGTTCTATAAGGGGAAACGTTCTATGCAAACACGTTCCATTCGGGATCCTACTGTACAGTAACCTCCCGAGTTTCACGCTACCCGAATTTTGAGCTGAGTCCTAACTTCTTACCATCCCGACTTTCGCGCATTATCTTTCCGAGTTTCGAGCTGCCTCATACATGTAAGAAATTTCGAATAAAAATTTTTTTTTTTTTTTTTTCTACTGGTAGTCGGTAGTAAAATCTACCGATTTCCTTGGTAGTCTTCTTCTTCTTCTTGTGACCTCTACCACTTAGTATTGCTTCGTAGGTCCTCTCCTCTCCTTTAGTGTTGGCTGAAGCCACCACCCCGGGAGGCGGGTCACAAACCCCCGGCTAACAATTTCAAAGAAAAAGATATAAAAATATGTATACAGATTTTCTACCGGTAGACAGTAGTCAAATCTACCGATTTTCTCGGTAGGCTGCTTCTTCTTCTTCTTGTGACCTCTACCGTTAATATTATCGAAATAAACAAGGGGAAAATTGACAAGTTTGTTAACGAAGGAGACAAAGTTGAAGAGGAGCTATGAAACGATACTACAGTCGGCGCAAAAAAACTTAGGATGCCAAAAAACTTAGGGCGGGAATAACGTCCTTAGCTGTTTTGATAATTTCGGTGGGAGCTATTGAATTTCTTTACTTTTTTTGTACATTTATTCAAACATTTTGTT
This sequence comes from Chionoecetes opilio, assembly GCA_016584305.1. Taxonomy (NCBI): domain Eukaryota; kingdom Metazoa; phylum Arthropoda; class Malacostraca; order Decapoda; family Majidae; genus Chionoecetes; species Chionoecetes opilio. Next base: position 313,338 of record JACEEZ010007652.1, read on the forward strand.
TTGTGTGTTTGGTATAATTTTGTAGTGGTCCCAAGGTTGGGGCCGCACACCTGGCTAATTTCCCCTAAAGGTCAGGCCGCACACCTGGCTAATTAGCCTTCAGGTCACGCCTTGATTGGGGTGACCTGACTGGGGTCAACCAAAATCCCCCTTTGTCCAGCCCGGGAGTCCTGTATTCAGTCAGTTACCTACCAACCACTACAGTGAGAGGAACACCACTCCTCCTCTCCCTGTGTTCCTCTCACTGTAGTGGTTGGTAGGTAACTGACTGAATACAGGACTCCCAGGCTGGACAAAGGGGAATTTTGGTTGACCCCAGTCAGGTCACCCCAATCAAGGCGTGACCTGAAGGCTAATTAGCCAGGTGTGCGGCCTGACCTTTAGGGGAAATTAGCCAGGTGTGCGGCCCCAACCTTGGGACCCCTAGTTTATTTAAGCTTGAAAAACATGTCTTTGATGGGGTCCTGGAACCAAACCTATATTTTACCATTAGTTATGTATTTCACTATACGAGATTTCGCTTTACGAGTGTGCCAGGTGGAACCTAACTGCTCGTATCTTCGGGACTTCCCTGTACAGGGAGGTCCCGTTATATGAGCATTCGGTATACGAGAATCCGATGATACGAGATGTGTAAATTAGGGTCTATTTTCAATATACGAGATCGAAAATCCAATGATAAGACATTCAAACTGGGGTGAGTAAAATTATCAAGTTCAAAATGCCCGCCCTACCACTCCCAGGCTGGACAAAGGGGGATTTGGTTGACCCCAGTGAGGTCACCTCTAGCAAGCCGTGACCTGAAGGGTAATTAAGCATATGGCGCGGCCTGACATTTAGGGGTAGTTAGCAGATGTGCGACCTTAACCTTGGGACTGCAGTCAGGTCACCCCTAGCAAGGTGTGACCTGAAGGGTAATAAGGCATATGGCGTTGCCTGAACTTTAGGGGTAATTAGCAGGTGTGCAGCCCCAACCTTGGGACCGCTACACTACCTTCTCTTGTATCACGCGGCGTCCCCTACATTACAACGTCTTTTTTGCTTGTTATGCATGTTTTATGTTTAATTAATGTGCAGTTATGTTATTTTGTGTGCTACTTTCTCTTTCAGAATCCTTTTTCTACAGAATAGGTAGTACAGTGTGGGTAATATAGACGCTGTGTGTTTGTTGTGTTTGCTATAGATTATTTTAGCTTGAAAAACATCTTTTTTTTTTTTTTTTTTTTTAAATTGATGTTATCCTGGAACCAAACCTATATTTTACCATTAGTTATGTGTTTCGTTATACGAGATTTCGCTTTACGAGTATGCCAGGTGGAGCCTAACTGCTCGTATCTTCGGGACCTCCCTGTATATTATGATTTATGACCGATTTTGGTTACCCTGTCATT
>JACEEZ010007652.1:319728-352228 GCA_016584305.1 Chionoecetes opilio
TCACATTAGAAATACGTATACTGCTTTCCAAATTAATGTAAAGCCTGTGTAACCTTTAGATTAATTTGGAAAGCAGTATTTTTATAATGTGATTCATATGCAAAAAATTAATGGAAAACATACAGAGAGGTATCGCCGTACCAAAAAATTGTGCCATTGAATAGAATAAGCTCGCATAGCAAAGGGTGCAAATTCGTGAATCTCATATCGAATTCTCCTAGAACGAATGCTAATATAGTGCAAGCACTGTACTGACTGTACTAGGGAGTGAAGTGGAGAAGAGACTGATAGCTCCCCAGATGTGATGAAAGAGACCACGAGGAAGATTCCGTGTACAAGAGAAGTTTTCACGTCTTACAAATAAGACACTTATGTTCGATGTCTAAGAAAAAACATCACTGGAGGTTTTATACCACACTGAAAAAGCTCTTTATGAGATGCTTTCCACAATTGGAAAGCATCGGAGGAACTTCTAACCCACAAAAAAGCAAAGCAGCTTTTGTGGCCATGAATCATATAGAGGTCAAATAAAAAAATTCTTTGAGCCCGTGCTAACACAAAGGAATATCAAGGCTAGGTAAACTACAGAAGCTGAAGAAATCAGTAATATAAACAATCTGCAGGGGCTATCACCTAGACTCCGAGAGGATAACTTGATTCACTAATGTGATATATCTGATGGCAAAGCTAAATAAGATAGCACACAAATCACTCCAGTTCACCCTCTTCCTGTGAACTTTGATGAGATAAGGCAGTATCTAACCAAACCATGTAAGTACAGTCTAACAATTCCAAAATGGAGGGAGTATTATAAAAGGTAATGCAGATGAAAACTTTTGACCACTCAAAACAGGATATACACACAACCCTCATTTTCCCGGACTATTAGGGGGGAGCACTGGTCCGGGAACCGCAAACGTCCGGGAATCGCAACAGTCGGAGGCCATTACCCACCCCCGGACGTTTATCCTACTCTAGTATTTACTGTCCGGTAACCGCCAATACCAACTACCCCGCCGCGGACTTTTAAGTCACTTTGCTGTTGTTTTTAGGGCTGCGAGGATCCCTTGGAGAACACTATGAGCCCTGGTGATGTCCTATGATGCTATCACAGGCGCTATAGTTGACCTGTCTTCCTCAGGAAGGCACAGGTGAGGCGGATGACAGCGTGTTGCCGGGAGGGGTGGACGCCAGCCGCCGCCAGTAGGATGGGCAGGTCACAGGTGGCGACGTTCAGGGTGAGGAGTTGAGAGCGTAGCACTACACGGTGGGAGTGGAAGCGCGGACACTGCAGCAGAAAGTGTTCAATAGTCTCAGAGACATTCCTGCACCAGGGGCAGTGGGGGTCAGGGGACTGACGGAGGCGGTGCAGGTGAACTGTGAGTGCCGTGTGCCCAAATGTAAACAATACAACCGCTGAGCATGCTGCCACCTGGCGGGATGCGCGGACACTGACCAGGGGTGACGGGAGATGCTGGGACCGCCGGACAACTTTGTCGATTTACAGACTGGACCAGGCATTTGTCCGGGACTCTGACATATCCCCAGACCTCGGATTTTTACCGGCAAATCCGTTATCCGGGAAATGGAGGTCTGGGAAAACGAGGGTTGTGTGTATATTACCATGCAATACTAGTTTTCTAACTCATATAAAAACAGGTTATTTCACTATGTACCTTGACAGCTGCAAGGCCAGGTGTGAAGAATTCTTCTACAACCCATGGGAAAGGATGTGGACCCCTCTTCTCTGATGTGGAATTTGAAATATGAGGTGAAGATTACAGGGACGTCATGAGCCGAGACACTGAGATTCTGCCTAAAATGCAAAAATCATTATTGTTCATTTTTCTTATGTATAAAGAGGCATTTTCACCATATAATTTTCAACTGATCACAAGAAATATTAATCATGCACACTATTTTCTACAGATTTCTTTCTTTATTTCCCTGAAACGCAAACACTATTTGTATAAAGGAAACATACCAGAAGGAACAAAATAAATGATAGAAAAAAACTTTCAAAATTGTAAGTCCTAAAAAATTAAAGCCAATTATCCCTGGTTTCCTGATACTCCGCTCCTGTGACAGTTCGAGCCAAAGAAACTCGGAAAGAATCTAAAATAAGGAGGACTATTCCAGAGAGTAAAAAGGAGGAACATAGAAGAGGTATGAGAGTCACTAGCATGCTTTGTTCAGCATGGATGTAAAAAGGTCTGTGTATTTACCTACTTTTAGCCTGAATTTTACTAATGTGGTCCTGTCTTCTAATCTATGTTTATCGAGATTTTCCTTAAATTATTACATATGTACTTTTTGCTCCTATCGCCTTTTCTTCTGATCCGTTCCAGGCATCTAAACTTCTATGAGGAAAGGCATACTTCTTTGTAATTATTCAAATATCTTCCATTTCTTGATTATTTCTTGTATCGGCTCAAATAACCAGTCTCTTTTTCACTTCGGAATAGCAGGTCTTTTCTATAAACTTCTTCAAAGGCATTCATCTGCTTATATACAGTAACTAGTTCTACTCTCTTTTTTAAAGTGTTGGCAGTCTCATTCCCTTTGGTCTTTCCTCGTATCTTAGAATTTTAAGCATTCATATTTGCTCTTTCATATTGATCCCAGTTTATTAGTATTTATTACTTTATGGGGGAGCCACACAATTCCAGCATAATCTTAGTTTTGATTTTATCATTGTGGAGATTATTTTCTTCATAATATTTTTATCCACAAAGTGAAAAGTTACCCTTATGTTACTCATCATTCTACATGTATCATTAAATACTTTATTGACATGCTTCCCTGGGGATATTTCATCCTGGAGCACTACTACCATCTTTCTCTTGAGTTTCTTCTATATTAATCCATCATTTCCCACTTAGTATGTCCCCACTGGGTCTATTTCCACTTTTTTTTCATTTCGACTGCATGGCATTTACCTGAATTAAGTTATATTTCCCATATTTTACTGGATTCATAAATTTTATAAATAATTCTGCAATTCTTCGCAATATTTGTGGTTTCTTATCTTCCTCATTAACTTTGCATCATTAGCAAATAGGCATATACAGTGGAACTCTCTTTATCCGGCACCTCCCCATATCCGGCATACTATAAAAGATACAATTGATAATGCAAATGAAAAAATATAAAAGAATTATATATATACAATTTAAAATTCCCACTCGTGGTTGTTTTTGCTCCCCCGTCCGCCAGAGCGCACACATAGTCAACCCGCAACTACTTGTTTGTGCAGCAGTCCTGCCTCCTCGCACGTGTCACCTTTATAGCCAGTTAACAACTTATTTATTCATCATGCCGAAGGTTGTAAAGCGAAAAAGGGTGGGCCTTATATAATACACTTAAGCAGAAGGTGGAGATATATAAGATATAACTCTGATTACCAAGATACTGATTCGGAAGCAAAGAGAAGATTGATACACAAGAGGACATACAATAAAATTCGGAAAAGGGAGATGCCTGAACAACATAAAAAAGTAAAGTAGGTACAGCTTCCCTCATAGAAATGTAGAAGTTTGGAATGGGCTAAATGAGGTAATATCGGCAAAGAATGAGCACCAGTTGAAAGAAAGACTGGATAAATGTAGATACGGAGACGGGACCACACGAGTGTAGCTCAGGCCCTGTAAAACACCACTAGGTAAATACATTAATCCATATCACATTAGCAAAATTTTTAATTAGAATAAAAAAAAAAGGACTATTCTTTAGATTAGAATATTAGTAAAGAAATCATTCTTTGGATTAGAATTATATCATTTTCTTGGTTACTCATGTAGACAGGAAAGATTTACAGATATTTTCCAAAACTCACCAAGTAGCATAAACTCTGACGGTGTCAAACTTATAAAGACTTGTTATGTTGTGTTCATCCAATGCAAAGAACACAAGGAATTTCTCAAATTTTCTTGGATCAGTTTCCTCTGCATCTTCCTTCTTTATTTCCACAGATGTCTGGAACTTTTTCACATTGCTCCCCACAGCCTCACATAATGCTGCATTGCCAGGTAACTGTCCACCTACATCTATCAGTCTCAGGTCAAGATACTTTCGAGAAACTTTGCGAGGCCAAAGGGTAGTCTCACGTGTAGGATTCTCTATCAAGAACTCTTGCAGGTTCTTCACGAAGGAGAATAAATTTGCTTTACCTCATTCAGTTTTCCCTGAGGCTCCAACTTAACCTCACCACCTGTGCTGGTAGTATAGTGTTGCATTTTTGATAGTAGTGATGGTGACTGTTTTGGAGGTGTCCCAAGCAGCTCCGTTACAGACAACTCATGGCTCCAGACAGTAATACATGATCTCCAAGACATAAGAACATGCTTCAGATGCTGTGCATGACCATCTCTGAAAGAGAAAAATTATCAACTCTAATTATTACAATCATGTAAACAAATAGTGCACTGATTGAGCACCTTGCATTATGTTACTTATGTTACTTATCAGACTTATGACAAATATTCAGGGGTTAGAACATGGTAAAAAAACAAAGGCAAGATTAAGTTACAGTAAAACTCCTACAGCTTGTCATAATACACGTGCAGACCTTGCCGAGTTAGCCCTTCTGCCAAGTGGCATGGGGGAAACTTCAACTTTCCACCCCCAATACACAAAAATTCTATGCTATTGAAAAAGAGGCAGAGATTTACCAATAAACAGTTAAAGTTGGCTTACCACGTTTCATGGCAGAGCCCTTGAACCAAATGGCCCACGATTCGGCATTTGGCCAAAATCAGGAACATTTTGCCGATAATTATAATAAATTTGTTTTACATTTTTCGAAAATTTTACATTCCGATTTTTTATATGAATATTTTGGAGCCTAGCCGAGTTGTAGCCTCACTATTCAGCAATTTGGGAAAATATTCCACATTTTGCCAATTTCCACATTTGGCCAATGTTTGCTGTAGTTTTTGGAAATTTTGGATTTCGGTTATTTAAATCAATATTTTGGTCTTGCCAAGTTGAAAAAGTTACAGGCTTGTAGAAAGCAGATTTGTAGGAGTTTTACCGTAGTTCTGATGTGGACTCATATATAAAATCTTGATAATAACATAACACGATGGATGAAAACTGTGCAAATATCCTATACAGAAGCACCTTCTATGACATAGCGAATATAGCAGGTACACACAACCCTCGTTTTCCCGGACCTCCATTTCCCGGATATCGGATTTGACGGACAAAATCCGAGGTCCGAGGATCTGTCAGAGTCTCGGACAAATGCCTGGTCCAGTCTGTAAATCGACAAAGTTGTCCGGCGGTCCGAGCGTCTCCTGTCACCCCTGCTCAGTGTCCGCGCCTCCCGCCAGGTGGCAGCATGCTCAGCTGTCGTATTGTTTACATTTGGGCACACGACACTCACGGTTCACCTGCACTGCCTCCATCAGTTCCCTGACCCCCACTGCCCCTGGTGCAGGAATGTCTCTAAGACTATTGAACACTTTCTGCTACCTCCCGCCAGGTGGCAGCGTGCTCAGTGGTCGTATTGTTTACATTTGGGCACACGACACTCACGGTTCACCTGCATCGCCTCTATCAGTTCCCTGACCACCACTGCCCCTGGTGCAGGAACGTCTGAGACTATTGAACACTTTCTGCTGCCTCCCGCCAGGTGGGAGCATGCTCAGCGGTCGTATTGTTTACATTTGGGCACACGACACTCATGGTTCACCTGCACAGCCTCTGTCAGTTCCCTGAACCCCACTGCCCCTGGTGCAAGAACGTCTCTGAGACTATTGAACACTACTGCAGTGTTTGCTTCCACTCCCACCGTGTAGTGTTACACACTCGACTCCTTGCCCTGAACGTCGCCACCTGTGACCTGCCCACCCTGCTGGCGGCGGCTGACGTCCACCCCTCCCGGCAACACGCTGTCATCCGCCTCACCTGTGCCTTCCTCAGGAAGACAGGTCAACTACAGCGCCTGTGATAACATCATAGGACATCACCAGGGCTCATAGAATTCCCCAAGGGATCCTCGTAGCCCTAAAAACAACAAAGTGACGTAAAAGTCCGCGGCTGGGTAGTTGATATTGGCGGTTGCCGGACAGTACATACTAGAGTAGGATAAACATCCGGGGGTGGGTAATGGCCTCAGACTGTTGCGATTCCCGGACTTTTGCGGTTCCCGGACCAGTACAGGGAGGTCCCGAAGATACGAACAGTTAGGTTCCACCTGGCATACTCGTAAAACGAAATCTCGTATAACGAAACACATAACTAATGGTAAAATATAGGTTTGGTTCCAGGACCCCAACAATTAAAAAAAAGAAAAAGAAAAAAAAAAGACAATTTTTCAAGCTATCATAAAATTTGGTAATATCTAGTAGGGGTGCGAGAACCCCTTGAGGAATCCTATGATCCCTGGTGATATCCTATGGTGCTATCACATGCGTGGGAGCTGACCTGACTTCTTCAGGAAGACACATATTATACAGCTGATAACGGGGTGTTGTGTTGTGCGGGCGGCAGCCGATGTCCGCCGCCAGCGGAGATCTCCTTGGTAATTATTTAGTAGGAAAGTGAGGACCCTTTGAGGAATCCTATGATCACTGGTGATATCCTATGGTGCTATCACAGGCGTAGGAGCTGACTGTCTTCTTCAGGAAGGCACAGGTGAGGTGGATGACGGCGGTTTTTGAGAGAGGCGGCGGACGGGGCAGGCCGCCGCCTCCTCCGCCAAGGTAGGTTTGGGCAGGCTTAAACGTCTTATCACTCGTTATTATACAACTTAGTGATTATGGTGAGATGTTATATCCACGTGTCATTATCTAAATCAATATAGCACCGTGTGTCACCTTAAATAAGGGTGATTTAAAGATGTTATGATGAGGTGACTGCTGGCCGAGCTGGCGGGGCAGAGAGTGACGGAGAAATACTTGCCGCGGAGCCGCCCCATATCACAAATATTCACTATTTTAACACACATACACACCTTCTATCACCAATACACTAGCAACACAGGCTCCTTACTTATATATCTTACTATCTGATACATTAAAACTACTTAAAACGCAAGCATTCAAAATAAAACGAGAATTAGTTTTAGATGACGGGGACAGAAGGCGGGGAGGCAGTCTGGCATGCCATTCTTCCCCGGAAATATGTATCGCTGGCTTGTTATTGGTCGAGAAGTTTTAAAAACTGTTTGTCATTGGCTGGTGACGGATGACGCCTTAGCCACAGTCACAACCTTCCTACTCGTTTACGACCTATCGAGGGAGCTTTCAATCAGCTTTGTAGCTTCCGTCATCAGGGAAAGTAGTATCTAGGTAGTGCGAGAGCAGGTTGTTGCTGGCCATACTACCTCCGTTGCTGGCTTCTCGCCCAGGGTTGTGAATTTTTGTAGGCTACATTGTCGTACTGAGCCACCAGAATTATCATATTTTCAGATTGATTATCGTACAACCTTAGGTAAAATCATATAGTCAGTAAATGACTTTATAATTTTAGTAAATAACTTGTAATTTACTTTAGTAAATAACTTGGTAATTTTACTCACCCCAGTTTGAATGTCGTAACATTGGATTTTCGATCTCGTATATTGAAAATAGACCCTAATTTACACATCTCGTATCATCGGAATCTCGTATATCGAATGCTCGTATAATGGGACCTCCCTGTACTTCCCCCTATTAATCCGGGAAAACGAGGGTTGTGTGTACTACACGTAAACCCCATTTAACGAAGACTTGCTTAACGTAAAGTCAGTTATGCCAAAAAAAATATATACATATACGATATGATACTTGCTTCAATTAATACTGTACACAAAAATCTAAAGATACGCACAATTTTTTTAAAAATTTTAAAAGGTCAATAGGAAAATCAATGGGAACATAGAAATCTTTCAACGCATGTTTCGCTTAAAGCACAATTTTTTAAGGAACGTACCTCTTCCATTAAATGAAGTCTATTACCTCCTACCATTAAAACCCATTATAAAAGCGTAAATGTAGCAGCCAATATCCAAGATAAAGCCTAAACCACCCCATTTTACCCCCTCTAGATCTAATGTGGCAGGACACTGTGGATATTTTAAAGTAATCTTTAACATGTTTCTTCTTCAATACTAGGAAAGTGAGCAAGCTGGGCCTTAATCCCCCTACTTTATACTAACATAAAAAGGGTTATGTGGATGTCTGGAAGAAATCAATAAATAACACGAGAGAGAGAGAGGGAGAGAGGAGAGAGAGAGGAGAGAGGAGGAGAAGAGAGAGAGAGAGAGAGAGAAGAGAGGAGAGAGAGAGAGAGAGAGAGGAGAGAGAAGAGAGAGAGAGAGAGAGAGAGAGAGAGAGGGGGGGGGGAGGCAAAGGAATAAGACAAGGGAAAGTGATGCTAATAAAGGAAGGAGGAAAGAGAAAAGGAGAAAGAGGAGAAAAAAACAAAACAAGGAGAGGGGGACGTGCATTCGGATGAGGAAATAATGGACAGGAGAGGGGTGGGAGTAGGGCACCAGTAACCCTACTCCTACGCACTATCCAGCCAGGACCAATTAGCCATTTCACAAGTAGTCATCTCACCACTTTCGTGATTTTAATTTTTGAGACGTCTTTAGCAGTCCCAATTACACTAGGGTCCCGCATAAAATGTATTCGCATAGAGCATTTCCCCTATAGAACGAACGACCTAAAATATTAAAATGTAAAAGTTTATTAATTATTATTTTAAATAAATATAATTCCAATATTTTAGTTAGGAACGAATGTGCTCATAAAGAATGATTCTGCCATCAAAGTAGGGCAAATCCGAGGAGTTCTCATATAGAGCGCCGAAATATCGTACAGAACATCAGGTGGTCTCATAAGAACATAAGAAAATATGGACGCTACAAGAGGCCGTGAGACCTACATGAGGTAGTTCCTGTAACGTAGGGTAGTTCCTGCCTCAGTGACGAACCCACACATAAGGCGGCGAATTTTGGTGAGCAAGCCGCCATAAGAAGGTTTGCGGCAGCTTGCATTTTCTGTTAACTCGAGGCACTTTTCGTAAGCCGGTTTGCCCAGCAGGCGCAAGCCTTGGCAAGGGTGAGTGAGGAGGGGCACGGCAGCGGCGTGTCGCCACGGAGGTGGGTTGAGGGTGGCATGAAGTGGGGAACGGCAGTAGCTACCGTGCAATTCTCATCCATTATTACCAAAGAAAACATTCTTGTGAAGGGTATAATTTTGTGATCCATTCACAATATCGTCAATATTGTGGTTTGGTGTCGTCGTCGGTGTGGTTATGTTTACAAGTTATCAGCTGTGAGCGGGTAAGTCCAGACCAGTTCTGGCGAGGCACGCAAGCGAGTCAAGCCAGGTTTATGACAACTTGCTCACCAAAATTCGCTCCTGACGAAAACCAGAGAGTAAACGAACGTAGGCAGACCCTCATGACTCGGTACATTCGCCCTGCCAATGCGCCACAGCCTGCCTCTGCCGATGAGAAACAGCCTGGCCCATCAAACGAGCCCCAGCCTGGCCCTTCAAACCTTCAAATGAACCCCTGCCCAGCCTGTCAGACTTTGAGGGGTTTATGATGGACGTGGCAGAAATGCAAGGCCAACACTCACTCGCCACACTCCGAGCTCTGGGTCACACTGCGTCGTCATCCAGTGACGAATGAGTGACCTCCAAGATGCCTCGGAACCCCTCGCCCCCGGTACATAATCCCTATTAGATTTAAGGTAAGCAACAATATGGCTACTTCATCATTTCTATGCATAACTTATCATTTACATATGTTTTGATATGCATGGGTGTGAAAGAGTGAGTGAGTATAAATGTATGGGTACGGTAGGGAGGACCGATCGACCAATATCAATTTTTCCCATAGGTTGTGTTTCACATAGAGAAAATTCACATAGAATGATCTCGTTTACTGACCAATTTCTCGTTTTATGTGGGACCCTAGTGTAGTTGCACAAATGTAGATCCAATTGTATTTTTTTTTTTTTTTTTATATATCAGAAACATTTCCAATTGAAAAAGTGTACTATGTAATATGTGGGTAATTAGTCTTAAAATGGCAATAGTTCTGGAGATTAAAAAAATGTTCCTATAAAATTTTGTTGGATGAAAGCCAGATGTCATTAAGTCTCAGGAGATTTTCACTCAATTTTTTTTTTTTATTCATATTTTCATATTAACAGCTCCTTTATCCGAAGAGGCAAAATGTTCAAAATATTTGGTTAAATCAAGAGAAAATACACTTCAATGATGAGCAACAACACTGTTGAAGCCACGCTAGCATATAACAGACTGACGCAGCAGTGCTGCTGCTGTAATGCTTTAATTAACCCCATCTTTATCTATGATCCACTTACCATTACTCTTTTAAGTATCATGGTAATTCAACAGTAACTGACTAAGGCTTATGTTAGTTGGGGAGGCTTCATAATACACCAAGAGATTATTTAAACCCCTTTATTTAATAGAAACATGTTATCAAAAGTTGGAAAAATAATAAAACAAGTAGCATGACCAGCCGAATGGTCAGTATAAAAGCTCTCACGAGTTTGCGTCAGCTTGAGTGGGAGTCACAGTTACATAATCACCCCTAATCACGATACCCCTGATCCTGTTACATCCTATTAGTATATTATAAATTCTAGCCCTACCCTTGATCCTACGGTTCCTAATTCATGCTAGCTAGTGTTTGTTTAAGATGGGGGGGAAGGGGGGAAGAAAAGGGTAATAGTGAGGCAGTGATGAACACGTAGCCATTGAGAGAGAGGGGCTGAGCGGCTCCCTACCAAATGCCTGTAGGGTAGAAGGTTGACTGATCAAGGAATATTGATTAGGGGGAAGTATTATCACTTTTAATATTAAATACCGAATATGTTGAGCAACTAGGGATGTAGGGAAATAAGGGGGGGAAGAGAGTATTTTACCTGTAGGGTGGTAGAGAGTTGACTGGTGGAGTAAGCTGTGGGGAAGCGGTGAGGGTAAGGTGGAAAAAAAAACCGAAAGGCTGAGTTGCCAGCTCAGAGACCTCCTCCTTGTTCTCCTCCCATCGGTTTCCCACACCCTGAATCAGACCTTCGTCATCTTCTCTCACCACCTTTGAATTTATGTAAATTTTGTTGTGTTGGCTTACTTACTCTCTAACTACTTGCTTCTCAATTAAACAAAAAAAAATAAAAATGGGAAATATTTGTTATACCACATCATGTATGTCTAACTGAACTGCCACCCGTATGATAATGTCTTGTTCAGAGCATTAATTTACACCTTCTGGAATCAAATTTTACACTCTGGGACCTCCTGAATTACTTGATCCTCAAATAAATAAAACAATAACAATATTATTACATAAATCATATACCAAACAAATACAGGGAGGTCCCGAAGATACGAGCAGTTAGGTTCCACCTGGCATACTCGTAAAGCGAAATCTCGTATAGCGAAATACATAACTAATGGTAAAATATAGGTTTGGTTCCAGGACCCCATCAAAGACATGTTTATCAAGCTAAAATAAACGATACCAAACACAACAAACACACAGCGCCTATATTACACACACTGTACTACCTATTCTGTAGAAAAAGCATTCTGAAAGAGAAAATAGCACACAAAATAACATAACTGCACTTTAATTAAACATAAAACTTGCCACACCACCACACAAAACACAGAATTAAGAGTGTGACAGCACAGTAGGACAGAGCACAAATAAGTCACAATAAGCACATTAAGTAAACCAGCAAATCACTAAAATTGACTCACAAGGCACAATACAAGCAAAAAAGACGTTGTACTGTAGGGGACACCGCGTGATACAAGAGAGGGTAGGGTAGGTAAGGGACAAGGGAGGGGTGCGCAGACCTCTTCCACTGCCCACAAACTCGTCTCTGTGCATCTGAATCGTTGTACATCATTATACAGCCCAGATGCATACGTGGTAGGGCGCGTATTTTGAACTTAGTAATTTTACTCACCCTAGTTTGAATGTCGTAGCATTGGATTTTTTATCTCGTATATTGAAAATAGACCCTAATTTACTCAGCTCGTACCATTGATTTCTCGTATACCAAATGCTCGTATAACGGGACCTCCCTGTATAATACATAGAATGTTACCTTACGTAACATACAGTAGGCCCTCTCAATAATATTCTTTGTGGAAATCATCCACCAAACACCCTCTCATAATTGGTAGAGTGGTGGTTTGTTCCCCCCCCCCCTAGTGAGGAAGTTATTGTCTGTTCGTCATAGGGGGGTGAGTAGGAATGTATATATATAATTATAATGGTAATGGGTAACATTAAGGTAATTTAAGTAAATGATTAGTACTGGGATAGGATAAATTAATATTCTTAGTGCTATTAACCATTTGCACCTTATATAATTAGCACCTTGATTTGAAGCGCGGTCATTTGCTATCATCATTAGATTCTAGGCCACAGGGAATAATATACGTGGCTAAGGATTGGTAGCCGGGCTCGCCGCTGCTCACCAGGGTAGTACACTCTAGACCCTTCCAGGAGTAACATTAAATATACATGCTTGTCTATAAGTACAAGTACAAGTTCACTCCACACATCTATCGAGTTAATATCTCTTCTCTGATTACATGAAGAGATTTTGTACATACATTAATTTTGTACATATAGTGTTAAACCAATAGGATTTGTCTTAGCGACACAGATAATATCTCGCCGTCGATTAAGCCTGAATAGCTTCCTGGACGTATCAGTGATTATAAACACCGCGCCGTGATGGTTTTGATGAACCACTTGACGCCCAGCACATCGCCTCCAGCTTCAGTCCTTCACGGGCGGGCTAGATCACGCGCAGACCACTTCGGATCACACGTCATGCAGTATTAATACAAGCCTACAACAATTCAACCCACTATCCACCGATAAGTATTTTAGTTAGTTGATTAGCTAGGGTATTGTGTCGGGATGAGATAGAACATGGGTTTTGATTAGGTAAGACCTCACATTAAATATGTGCTTGTAGTATAAATTTCTACATTCTTAGTCCTTAGCTCAAAAGATGATCCACACAACTTCCTTACTATAGTAATTTCAGTAATTTTATAATACAGTAAACCCTCTCCAATTCAAACTAATTGGGGGGACACCTGGGTCGAATCAGCCGAAAGTCCGAATTATCCCATGGTTACCTCTAGCCCCCCCACACAATAAGACCTCACTCAAACATGCCAAAACAGCAAAGATTGTATTACTTGTACTCACCAAAACCATCGTATTTGTAAATAATTATCGTATATCTGGTCACGCTGGCGGCGGGGCAGCCGCGGTACGCACCACATGGGAGAGGTCAGACTCGCGCTTGTAAGGCCCGGATAATAAGAACCTCTGTTCGAATTATGGAAAGTTGTTGAAAAATCCAAACTGGCCTGAAACAGGTCGAATTACTCGAAGTTCGAATTATATGGGTTTACTGTAATACAAAAAAGAAAGAAAAAATATATATATTCTGTAGGAGGGTGGGAGATATTTAACTTTGGAAGTTTTTCATTTAACTATGACCATAAGAACAATAGTACAGAAGACAGGGATGAAAGAAGGGTGAACTAAAGGCCTCAAATTAAACCCTTAAAATAACTTTCGGCTATTAAAAAAAATACATCCTATCAGCAACTAATGCTCTCATCTGAGTTCAAAAAGTGTCCCACACAGACACAATTAGTTCCTCTCCATTGGTAGTCACCAGCCCCAGCTGTCCTCCTTGGACAGTAGTGAGATTGGGAAGCCCAGACGAGGGTCTCCCGTTACTCTCAATGCTAAGAACAGATAATATAGTGCCCAAGTCTTACATTTTCGATAGATATATAAAAAATAAACTTCATTCACCCCAATCTCAGTCATTCATCGTTCGCCAACATACACCCTGCATTTGTGTTTGCAGCATAGGTTACACTTAGGTCTGATCCAGAGCCTACCAGGTCCTTAAGTATGAATATCTCTCTACCTCCTGAACAACTGTATTGCAACGCTAGGCGACATCTTATTATAAAGCATTTCCTACCACGGGGTTTAAGGCAAGAGAAGAGTCTATTAAGATAGAGTCTATCAAGACAAGATAGTCTATTAAATGGGTCAAATCTAACTGTCCAATCAATATACAAGAAAATTACTTCCTACCTTTAAATAAATCATTTACAGTAAACACTCTAATTCGAAGCCGTATGATTCGAACTTCAGATAATTCAAACGGTTTCATGTCCAGTTCAACTTTTTCAACAACTTTCCATAATCCAAACTGAAGTTCGAATTCTGCACTTACTGCGCACATTGTCAAGAGTTTTCTGCAGCATCTTCCACCTCCTTTGTGCCATCCACTTCGTCAGCCAGCCTCTACATCGCCTCTGACACATTAAGCACCTCAAGCACTGAAGACCTTACTTTATAAAATTCCAAGACTGACACCTACCAGGGCTGCGTTTAGTAGTGGTCACCCCCCTGCACCCTCCCTACTGAACGATACTGAACGCTTCACAATTTACATTGCTACCAAGATAGCAGCTGCCTATGCAGTACCCTCCCGAGTTTCGTGCTTGCTTTCTTCACAAGGCACAGCGCGAAACTCGCGGATCGCGAATCTCGGGTATTGAAAACACTGTAAAAATGCTTATTTAGTCCGGTGCGAGGTGTACCTACCGTATTTTACAGCATATGACACACTTTTTCCCCAAAAAGATATCCTGAAAATGATCCAAGCACCTCTCCACCCAGCAGTGAATGGGTACCGGGTGTTAGCCAAGGATTTGTGACCCGCCTCCCGGGGTGGTGGCTTCGGTCAACACTACGTAGAGCAGAGGAGAGGAGGAAGAGGAGGGAGGAGAGGAGCTTGAGCTTGAGTTGGGAGTCACCCAGCGGATGCTGTCGGTGAAGCCTTAGTCCAGCGTTCTCCCACACACGTATTCTGTCCTACGAACTATACTTGATCTTGATCTTGATATTACAGGTGGCCTATTCTTCATAGGCCAGGCCTTTGAACCGGTGTTGCATAAAATAAGTAACATCTCGAAATAAGTAGCACCTGACCTCACCCCCCCGCCGATCCTTACTTATTTACCACAAAATACTCCTTTGTAAGTGATTAACAAGAACGTGTGTGGTACTGTGGTTGCTGGAGGTACTGGAGGAGACAGAAGAGAAGAGAGGAAGGCATTGGAGGTACCGTAGAGAAGGGAGGAAAGCATTAGTGTAGTGATTAGTTAGTAAGAGCAAGGCATTGAGTGATCTAGCTCTGTACACGTTTTATGTCTATGTTAGTGTGCTTTTATGTATGACAAGGCAGGTGAAGGGATTATCTTGTTAAAAACTTCCATCTCTGTCTTGGTTAGTCTTCTTCTTGTGACCTTTGACGCTTAGTATCGCTTCATAGGTTCTCTTTAAACTTCGTCTCCTTTGTTAACAGATTTGTCAACTCTTCCCTTGTCTATTTCACCTGGGATACTAAAAAAAATTCATTTATTTTGGTCTGAGTGAGTGAGGGCGTCAGTGTTGTGAGGTTGTGTGACAGTGTTATACGGTAATCACACTGTCACAATGTCTTCCTTTCTTCTCTCCTGTCTCCTCCAGTACCTCCAAAAACCACAGTACCACACACGTCATGGTTAATCAGTTATAAAGGAGTATTTTGTGGTAAATAAGTTAGGAACAGCGGGGGTGTAAGGTTTAAAGGTGCTACTTATTTTGAGGTGTTACCTATCTAATGCGACACCGGCTGCTCCTGTATAGTGTAGAGAAAAACACAAAACAAAAGGAAAAAAACAAAGCAAAACTACATACAAGTTATACTAAGCCTATTATAATACTATACTAAGCAGGAAGGTAGGAAGACGTGTCCCGTACGTCTCTTATGGGATAGGGTAGCAGAGTGGTTAGCATCTCCGAGTGGCGTTCTCGGTGACCCATGTTCGATCCTTGATGAGGGCTGTAAAATCCACTTTAAATCTTTCTCTGCACCGTCGAGTGGCCTAAGAACACCCACACACTGCCCATTAACTCAACCTTCGATTGCGAGTGCATTGGAGGACACAGGGGGCGGCATGAGCCTCTAATCACAGGCGTCACTATAGAAATTATGTCTGCGCCACCACGGGCGAGGGCCAACCATCACAGCCCTCAAGTGAGCCTCCAGGGCCTACCATCCCACCCCTGGAGGTCACTGCCTAATGGCGCTGTAGGCACACACACACACACACACACACACACACACACACACACACACACACACACACACACACGTAATAGAAGTAAAAAGGCTAATGGAAAGTCAAGATGTGAGAAAAGCCCCGGGTCCAGATGGAGTGTCGAACTGGATTATGAAAGAGTGTAGTAACCAACTAGCAGGAAAATTACATAGTGTAATTGAGAGTTCACTCAAGGAGAGCAGAGTCCCGCTTGATTGGAAAAGAGCAAATATTGTGCCAATTCACATAGGAGGAGACAAAGAAGAACCACTAAATTACAGGCAATTATCATTAACAAGTGTAGTGGCAAAAATGTGTGAAAAAATTGTGAAGGACAGATGGTTGAAATACTTGGAAGAGACAAACACACTCACAGGTGGCCAGTTTGGATTTAGAGGAGGAATGTCATGTACAACGAACTTATTAAGCTTTTACTCGAGTGATCGATGTGACACAGGAAAGAGAGGGGTGGGTCGATTTCATATACTTTGACCTAAAGAAGGCATTTGACAAGGCACTTCACAAGAGACTGCTCTGGAAGCTAGAACATGAGGAGGATTGAAGGGTGGTTTGCTGATGTGGATGGAAGACTTTTTGAGCAACAGAGAGATGAGAACAGTAATAAAAGATCAGAAGTCAGAATGGTGCAGAGTGATAAGTGGAGTTCCTCAAGGATCAGTATTGGCCCCAGTGATGTTCTTGGTCTATGAATATGATATGACAGAGGGAGTGAACAGTTATATGAGTTTATTCGCTGATGATGCTAAATTACTAAGAAAAGTAGAAAGTAAAGAGGACTGTGTGGATCTACAAAAGGATCTAGATAAGATTTTCAGATGGAGTCAACTATGGGAAATGGAGTTTAATGCTAAAAAGTGTAAAGTGATGGAAGTGGGCAGTAGCAAAAAGAGACAGAGAGGAAAGTATTCGATGGGAAATAAATGGAT
The DNA here is from genome assembly GCA_016584305.1 of Chionoecetes opilio. Lineage (NCBI taxonomy): Eukaryota > Metazoa > Arthropoda > Malacostraca > Decapoda > Majidae > Chionoecetes > Chionoecetes opilio. Next base: position 336,854 of record JACEEZ010007652.1, read on the forward strand.
AATAATCAAAACAAAGGTCGAAAAAGATCTGGGAGTATGGATTACAGACAATTTGTCACCTGAGAAGCACATAAACAAGATCACAGGAGATCTTGTTGCTGAGGAATATATGATCTGGAGCTATCAGTTGCTGAGGAATATAAGAATGGCATTCAAATATCTGGATGAAGAGATGATTAAGAAATTGTTAACATCTCTGATTCGACCAAGGTTGGAATATGAGGCAGTGATTTGGTCACCACATAAAAAGAAGGATATAAGGAAGATTGAGAGAATACAAAGAGCAGCCACAAAAATGGCTCCAAGCCTGAGATATTTACCATATGAGGAAAGACTTTCAGGAATAAAGGTCCCAACTCTTGAGAAAAGAAGAGAAAGGGGAGATTTTATAGCAGTGTATAGAGCATCATTGGATCTGGAAAAAATTGATACAGAAGATCTGTTTGTGTGACGATAGAAGTACAAGAGGTCATGAGAAGAAATTGAAAAGGACAACATGCAAGAGGGACATAAAAAAATACAGCTTCCCGTATAGAAGCATAGAAGCCTGGAACAACCTTGATGTAAAAGTGATTAATGCAAGAAGTATTCAGGACTTCGAAGGCAAACTGGATAATAGTAGATTTGGAGACGGGACAGTACGAGCATAGCTCTTTTCCTGTATGTTACAACTAGGTAAATACACACACACACCGAAAAAAAAAAAAAAAAAAAATAAATAAAAAAGTGTACGAAGCAGCGCGAAACTCTCGGATATATTGGGCGAAAGTCGGGTAAGAATTTAGGACTACTAGGGCGAAACTAAAGGATCGCGAAATTCACATAGCGTGAAACTCGGGAGGGTATTGTATGTAGAAATTTATGTCACAAACATATTTATTTGAGATCTTTCCTATAGAAACCCATCGTCTATCTCATCCGGACACAATACCCCAACTAGTCAACTAACTAGGATACTTATCAGTGGATAGTAGGGTTGAATTGGGTTGTAAGCTTATCAATACTGCAATGTCTTGTCATTCGAAGTGGTCGCGCGTGATCGAGGCGGCAGGTGAAGGGCGGAGGCGATTTATTGAGGCATCGAGAGGGTTATCACACCCAGTTCATTCATGACGCGGTGAGATGTTATCACTGTGTTGATTTTAACACGTCCTATTGTTTTTAACACTTATATGTACAAAGAGTCTATATACAATTCTCTTAATGTAATCAGATAAGATTAAAGAGAGATGTTAATCCCGTGGGGGCTGGAATGGTACTGAATCTCCGTGGCCCAGCGGGCAGCGGCCACCACAAAATACACGTGTCACCTTTTGGTGGGCAGCGGGTGGACCGCCACAATTGGTGCTAATTATATAAGGTGCAAATGGTTAATACCATTGGGAATGTTCATTTATAATATCCCAGTACTTATCATTTACTTAAATTACCTTAATTAATACCCATTACCATTATAACTATATATATATACATCCCTACGCACCCCTTATGATGAGCGGACAATACCTACCTCACATAGGGGGGGGGGGGGGAAACAACCACCACTCTACCAATTATTGAGAGGGTGGTTGGTGGATAATTTCCACACTGTATTTATATCTGTGGCGATTCTTATTGTCACAGAATAACCTATTTGTGGCCCTGTATTTAAAGCAGCAAAAGTTCTAGCAGCAGGAAATGAAATATTAAGGAGGCATGAGGAGAGAGAAGAGCAGAAGCTTTCTTAGCCCTTTGCTTACGTACCCTTATTGTGGCGCGAGCTGGCAACTCAGTGGCGATTCACCTCCCAGGGCTGTAGTGGAGGGTAGCTTGCACTAGGCATACTCTATGCAGACGTCACCGAGCACCTGCGTGTGCACACGTGCGCTTTGCCCTACTGAATGCACCCCTGGCAGACTTGCCTGAAGACGCAATCAGTGATGCCAGATTCTTCAGTGTACGATAGTACAGTCAACCCTCGATTTAACGGACTAAAAGGGAGGAGAAGTGGTCCATTAAAGCTGATAGTCCGTTAGAGCGAGGGTATTTTCCTAAGGGTGTGAAAATATAGGAAAACACCGGAAAAATTGTGAAATAAATGAGAAATAATCACAAACGCAACCAGACCGTGTAGCTATGTTGGGAGGTAAACAGTGACTGGCGCTACATGCTAGATTTGGTACGCTCCTACATGCTGTGAAATAAATGAGAAATAATTACAAACACAACCAAACCGTGTAGCTATGTTGGGAGGTAAATAGTGACTGGCGCTACATCAGGGATTGGCACACTTGCCCACGACTGTTCGGGACTGGTATTAGGAGAGGTAGTAGGTATCCAGGCTCGCTCATTTCTGCTAGGTATGCTATAAAATATCATTATTCTAGGTGAATGTAGACATATAATGGCATTTTAATGGCTATTATTCATACATATGAGTAAAAGCCTACAGAGTGGCAAAAAAGGATATATGTGTCAAGTTCGAGCTCGAGTTTGAAGGACCTTCAAAGCGATCCTAAGCAGAAGAGGTCACAAGAAGAACAACAACAACAACAAGCCCGACACAGGCCGTGGCTGTCAAAGGTATCGCTTCTTATCATGACTATTGCTCATTATTATGTATAATACAGGGAAGTCCCGTTATACGAGTATTCGGTATACGAGAAATCAATGATACGAGCTGAGTAAATTAGGGTCTACTTTCAATATACGAGATCGAAAATCCAATGCTACGACATTCAAACATTGTGTTTGTTGTGTTTGGTATAGTTTTGTAGCGGTCCCAAGGTTGGGGCCGCACACCTGGCTAATTACCTCTAAAGGTCAGGCCGCACACCTGGCTAATTACCCTTCAGGTCACGCCTTGATTGGGGTGACCTGACTGGGGTCAACCAAGATCCCCCTTTGTCCAGCCCGGGAGTCCTGTATTCAGTCAGTTACCTACCAACCACTACAGTGAGAGGAACACAGGGAGGAGGAGGAGTGGTGTTCCTCTCACTGTAGTGGTTGGTAGGTAACTGACTGAATGCAGGACTCCCGGGCTGGACAAAGGGGGATTTTGGTTGACCCCAGTCAGGTCACCCCAAGCAAGGCGTGACCTGAAGGGTAATTAGCCAGGTGTGCAGCCTGACCTTTAGGGGTAATTAGCCAGGTGTGCGGTCCCAACCTTGGGACCGCTACAGTTTATTTTAGCTTGAAAAACATGTCTTTGATGGGGTCCTGGAACCAAACCTATATTTTACCATTAGTTTTGTATGGGGACTATACGAGATTTCGCTTTACGAGTATGCCAGGTGGAACCTAACTACTCGTATCTTCGGGACTTCCCTGTATATGGTTGTGATGAGCTGTCTTATACACGTGTCACTATTTAGGTCAGCGTAGCACCGTGTGTCGCCTCATAAAAGGGTGATTTAAGGTGTTGAGGTGACAGGGAGACAGTCTTGCAGCGGCAACGCCATAACACTAATAATCGCTATTTTAAACAATACACACCTTCTACCACTAAATATCTAGCAACACAGGCTCCTTCCTTATATATCTTAATATCTGATACATCAAAACTCCTTAAAACCCAAGCATTCCAAAATAAAATGAGAAAATAATAAATTATCAATTCGAGCGGCGATAAGTGTTCTGGCATGCCATTCTTGCCCGCAAATTTGTCACTCAAATGGAGTCCGTTAAATCAAAGTCCGTTAAATTGAGGGTCGACTGTACAGTAAAAGCCTTATAACTCGGCACTGTATAACTCGGAATTTGATATAACTTGGCATGGCAAGGACAAGATTTTTTTTTTTTTTTTTTTTTTTACACCTATGCCTATAGCGCGTGTAAGCAGTGAGCTCCATGGGTGGGATGGTAGGCCCTGGAGGCTCACTCGAGGGCTGGGATGGTTGGCCCTCGCCCGTTGGTGGGCGCAGGTAGGATTCTTATAGTGACGCCTGTGATTAGAGGCTCATGCCGCCCCCTGTGTCCTCCCATGCACTCGCAGTCGAAGGTAGAGTTAATGGACAGGGCATAGTGTTGCAGTAATTAAGTGCTCAAGTGATGTAAAATTAAGTTGTGCAGGTACAGTACTGTATACAATACAGTACAGAGTTGTGATTATAAAGTGATTAAAGTGATACCAGTGTTAAAATGCGACTGAGTCCCCCTAACATCTTCTACATGTTACAACAAGGCTCCCCTCTCCTTGGATTACATGCCTGCTGCTACCCGTTCATTGGTAAGTGTAGTTTTTATACTTTTACAGTACTGTATTTTTTTTTTTTTTTTTTTTTTTTTTTTATTTAACCCATATCAGAGGAGGACTTTGCATAACTCGGCACATTGAATAACTCGGCAAGGGCCAGAGCCCCTATCGTGCCGAGTTATAAGGCTTTTACTGTACTGCATTTCATGACTTCAGTATCAGCCATGTTTTGGTGAGTACAAATACTACAATCTGTGCTGTTTTGGCATGTTTTAGTGAGTTCTTATTGTGTCGAGGGGCTACATAGAAGTAACCATCGGATAATTCGGATTTCGGCTAATACCAGAGAACTGTAACTCGTAAATGCCAGTGGTCGCTGGCAGTTTTAACTCAAAGGTTGGTCTACTGTGTTTTCCCTCCACGACTAGCATTTTCTTAAATCAATTTCGCAATAAATATCAATGCACCGCATCTGAATACTAAAAAATTAAGTTCTTCTGTTGTTCTACTAATTGTATGGATGACATGCATTACGATTGAACGTTCTAGGATAGCAATTTAATGCAAATTACTCTAAAGGCATTTGAATAAAAAGGCATTTGATAATTTTGATAAAATTTGAAAGGCATTTGATAACGGATATTCCGTAATGGAGAACGATTTTCCATTAATGTGCATGGCGGTGCAGGTAGACCGGCATCCTATGTAAACAAAAAAAAACCCGCCGCACCGCCGCCTCAATTCTACTTCTGCTCCTGCGATGTTTGGATGTACATTCGTTGCTCCTTTTAACTTTTTTGTGTTGTGTTGTGAGCGATTAGGCTTAGGCAGAAGTTCTTTACTAAATGCAATTGGAGGCCCTTCCACGAGGTCAAAAGTGTGGAAGAGAAGTGGGACTATTTCTTGGAAATATATAATATTGCTGTTGATAAGAATGTTCTATAGATAACAGGAAAAGAAAACTGGAAGAACGACTGGTTTAATAGAAGATGTAGAGTAGCAAAAACAGATAGAGATGTTGCATGGAACAGATTGAGAAGGAAGATGAATAATTGGACAAGGAAAGAATACAAGAGAGCTATAAATGAATATGTAAAGGTCCGCAGAGATAAAGATAAATTATGAAAGAGACATAATAGAAAAATGCATGAACGAACCAAAATTGTTTTATAGGTTTAGCAACGGGAAAATAAAGCAAAAAGGGATCAACAAGCTAAAAATGCAAAGGACAGTCTATGAAGAACCAGTAGCACAAGTCAAAGTCATGAACGAATGTTTTCAATGAAGAAAAGAAATTCCTGGAATGAGAGGGTAGGAAAAAAAACACAGTACAGGTTCACAATCTTTTATCCAAAATTCTGAAAACTGAAAAGCTCCGAAGACCGAACATTTTCTATTTTTTTGGTATTTTTTTATTTTTTTTTATTTTCCGAGTATTTTTTTCTCATTTTACTTTGGAATGCTTGGGTTTTAAGGAGTTTTGAAGTATTACATATTAAGATATATAAGGAAGGAGCCTGTGTTGCTGGTGATTTAGTGGTAATTGGTGTGTATTGTTTAAAATAGTGACTATTAGTGTTATGGCGTGGTCGCTGCTAGACTGTCTCCCTGTCACCTCAACACCCTAAATCACCCTTATCTAAGGTGACACGCAGTGCTACACTGACCTAAATAGTGACACGTGTATAGAACTGCACTTCACAACCATATAATGCAGGTTCACAATCTTGTATCCGAAATTCTGAAAACGAAAAGCTCCGAAAACCGAACATTTTTTTCCAGGCTATACTTTCCCTAACTACGGAAGCCACAAAGCTCCCTCGGTAGGGAGTAAACGAGTAGGAAGGTTGTGACTGGCTAAGGCGTCATCCGTCACCAGCCAATGACAAACTGTTTTTAAAACTTCTCGACCAATTCAAGCCAGCGAGACATATTTCCGGGCAAGAATGGCATGCCAGACTGCCTCTCCCCGCCTTCTCTGCCGAGCCTGCCCCGTCATCTCAAACTAATTCTAGTTATATTTTGAATGCTTACGTTTTAAGGAGTTTTAATGTATCAGATAGTAAGATATATAAGTAAAGAGCCTGTGTTGCTAGTGGTTTAGTGGTAGAAGGTGTGTATATGGGTTAAAATAGTGAATATTCGTGTCATGGGGCGGCCCTGCGGCAAGAATTTTTCTCCGTCACTCTGCCCCCCCAGTCGCGCCTCATCATAACACCTCTAAATCACCCTTATTTAACCCCTTCACTGCGGCTGGTACAAATACGGTCTCTCAGCTATTTAAGGGTTCACTGCGGCTGGTCCATATATGGTTTCTGTATTTAAACTGTGCGCTCAATGATATTATGGGTAAATATTAGTTGTGATAGGCTTGTATGGCAAGTGTCAAGTGTTGCGATATAATAGAACCTCTTTTTCTGCTTGCGTGAGTTAGTGTGACTAATAAGGTCAAGTGGTACAGTACGACGTGTTGACGCTGTCGCGCCCTCTACTTCAATGGCGAGGCTAAATAGTCAAGATATTCACTATATTCTTGATGGATATAAAACATAAGTATGAATGAATGAATGATGCATGAATGAAGCATTTATGTACCAAAATAAGCTGTATTATGTTGAGTAGTAAGTAGTTTCATTGTGCGTCTGGCAGCACGGTCACGGCCCTGTTGCTGCACTTTGACGTAACTCTTCACTTAGCTGGTAGCCTCCACCAAGACGAAACATAGATTTTCTGGTATGGAATGAGCATCCTATTCATTTAGGCACTTTAAAATATGATCAGTAATTATTTTATATTTTAATTAAACCTGCCGCACAGGGGGGTAGGCCTATGAATTTGATATCCGCAGCGAAGGGGTTAAGGTGACACACGGTGCTACATTGATTTAGATAATGACACGTGTATATAACATCTCACCATAATCACTAAGTTGTATAATAACGAGTAATAAGACGTTTAAGCCTGCCCAAGCCTACCGTGGCGAAGGAGGTGGCGGCTCCGCCCCGACCGCCTCTCTCAAAACCCGCCGTCATCCGCCTCACCTGTTCCTTCCTCAAGAAGACAGTCAGCTCCTACACCTGTGATAGCACCATAGGATATCACCAGTGATCATAGGATTCCTCAAAGGATCCTCGCTTTCCTACTAAATAATAACCAAGGAGATCTCCGCTGGCAGGGTTGCGGGCGGCGGAAATCGGCCGCCGCCCGCACAACACAACACCCCGTTATCAGCTGTCTGTGCCTTCCTGAAGAAGTCAGGTCAGCTCCCACGCCTGTGATAGCACCATAGGATATCACCAGGGATCATAGGATTCCTCAAGGGGTCCTCGCAGCCCTACTAAATATTACCAAAGACATCTATCTCCTTTGGTGTTGATATCCACCTCACAGGCTTCATGCTGCTGCTGCTGCTGCTGCTGCTGCCAAAGGCCGCGCTGCCAGACGTGGATGAGACTGATCTGGAGAAGATGATCTAAAAAGCGTTAAAATCTACGCTAAAAATCTTCCATTCTGAAATCCGAAAAATTCTGAAATCCGAAGTGTCTGGTCCGAAGGTTTTCTGATAAGAGATTGTGAACCTGTATATATAATAATGAGCATTAGTCATGATAATAAGCAATACCTTTGGAAGCCACGGCTGAATCTGGCTCGTAGTAATTTGTTTACCTTTTACTAGAGCTTGAGCTTGACTAGCCTCAAATCTTCCATTATGAAATCCGAAAAATTCCGAAATCCGAAAAGTGTCTGGTCCCAAGGTTTTCGGATAAGAGATTGTGAACCTGTACTAAGTGATATAAAAGTGGAAAAGCAGGAAATTATGAGTTTATTGGAAGCCCAAGAAGTAAATAAAGCACCAGGTCCGGATGGAGTTTCAAACTGGATTTTGAAGGAATTTAGGGAGCAATTGCTGGATAAAGTACACAGTCTAGTTACATGTTCCATAAATGAAGGTATAATACAGCAAACATGGAAAAGAGCATCAATTATTGTCCCCATATAAAAAGGGGTAAGCAAAGGAGAAACCACTGAATTACAGACCGGTCTCCTTGACTAGTGTAATAGGAAAGCTATGTGAGAAGGATAAATTAAAATTATCGAGCATGTCTTAAGGAGCGGCAGATGCAAGAGACTGCGGGACAGGCGCTGACTGATGGAGTGTACAGGGCGACGACAGCTGATATGAGAGACCCCGTTTCCTCATGGCGTAGCGCGTCACACTCAGGGTTAAGGGTTTCGGCAATGCCTGAGCGGCACTCTGGACGTGGGGATACAGCACCACACCCGCCCCTCCATAAATTTTTACCTTTAGATTTCAGGGGAGGGCAGGGCCACTGAATCCTCAATGGAGGTGCTTGAGGCTCTCACGTTGCTCATGCTAATGCTGGGGTGGTGCTCAGTGGCCGCCAGCGACTTCTCGTTCAGGTCTATCGAGCCCGAGTGGGAGTGCGCCAAATAAAATTATTAACACGCCAGTTATCCTGGCATGTGTATCGAAGGAGGGAGGTGGGGTGGATGTGATAGATAAATGAGGAGATATGTGTGGCGGTGGTGGTGGTGGTTGGAAGAAGAGGAGGAGGAGGAACAGACGTAGTGGAAGGTTAGACGACGACTACTACTACTACTACTACTACAACTACTACAGTTGCTAGTATTACTATCACAATTCTGCATCAGTGTTGTAAGTGTCAGTGTTGTTAGTGTATGATATTTCAGCGCTCTATATGAGAACACCTCGAATTTGCCCTACTTTGATGGCGAAATCGTTCTATATGATCACATTCGTTCCTAACAAATATTTTGGAATAATATTTTAGGTCGCTCCTTCTATAACGGAAACGTTCTATGCGAACACGTTTTATGTGGGACCCTAGTGTACATTGGTCCCTCGCGTTCTGCTATTTAATTAGTTTAGCCAAAGTTAATTTTGCCAAACGCGAATACCGTCTTTTACGGCTTATAAGATGCTGCATCTTGAAAGACGCACCCTGATTTTGGAGAAAAGAAAAAAAATATTATGAGAAATACAGATTTTCTACTAGTAGGCGGTAGTAAAATCTACCGATTTTCTCGGTAGACGGTGGCCCGAATTGTCTTTCTGCTGCTCTGTTCCCATGTTCTTTGGCGTATTGTACAACTTCTAGCTTGTATGTGATCATTTCCAGGACTGAAAAGAGCTTGTGATACGTGTGACAACATGGTGGTAAGTTATACATCAACACTAGCAGACAATACACGCTGTTGGCGCCAATCTGCCGAGGTGGAACGGCTCCCGCCAGTACCGTAGTAAACATCACAGCTTGAGGACAGATTAGTTGATTTGAATGTCTTATGGTATTTGAAATACTTGTAACAGGTAAGTACTGAGGTTACATCATATAAGAGGCTGAATTGAATAGCTACCTAAGCTAACCTCCTACAACATTCGTCTTGGAAGACGCATGAGTATTTTTCAGGGTATCTTTTAGGGGGAAAAGTGCATCTTATAAGCCGTAAAATACGGTATTACTTTAACCCCTTCACGCCCAAATCTTTCCTTTGCTATATAAAATTGTCTGTTGTTAGCCATAAAATTAAGAAAAGTAACTGAATATAGCAAATTAACTAGTGGACAAGAATACTCAACAGGTCATATCTATAAATCATTGCTAATATTCACTAAAAACTGTTTAATGGTATCCAAATTACAATGGAAATTACGTTCTGGGCGTGAAGGGGTTAAATGGGAAAATTATCCATTAGTCTTTGATGAGGCCCGAGTTCACCCTTTTGACCTCCATTTTCATACAATAACTGCTTAAAAGCAAAGACATTATACAGGGAGGTCCCGAAGATACGAGCAGTTAGGTTCCACCTGGCATACTCGTAAAGCGAAATCTCGTATAACGAAACACATAACTAATGGTAAAATATAGGTTTGGTTCCAGGACCCCATCAATTTAAAAAAAACACAAAATAACACATATTTTTCAAGCTTAAATAAACTATAGCAAACACAACAAACACACAGCGTCTATATTACCCACACTGTACTACTTATTCTGTAAAAAAAGCATTCTGAAAGAGAAAATAGCACACAAAATAACATAACTGCACATTAACTAAACATAAAACATGCATAACAAGCAAAAAAGACGTTGTAATGTATGGGGCGCCACGTGATACAAGAGAAGGTAGTGTAGCGGTTCCAAGGTTTTTTGGGGCCCCACATCAGCTAATTACCCTTAACCCTTAAGCAGGTTGCTCAACAAAATTGTTGAGGCACATTCAGCAATTATAAAAACATATTAAATGCAGGTTCTGAATGAAGTACAGGGAGGTCCCGAAGATACGAGCAGTTAGGTTCCACCTGGCATACTCGTAAAGCGAAATCTCGTATAACGAAACACATAACTAATGGTAAAATATAGGTTTGGTTCCAGGACCCCATCAATTAAAAAAAAAAAAAAAAAAAAAAAAAAAAAACATGATTTTCAAGCTAAAATAAACTATAGCAAACACAACAAACACACAGCGTCTATATTACCCACACTCTACAACCTATTCTGTAGAAAAAGCATTCTGAAAGAGAAAATAGCACACAAAATAACATAACTGCACATTAATTAAACATAAAACATGCATAACAAGCAAAAAAGACGTTGTAATGTATGGGACGCCACGTGATACAAGAGAAGGTAGTGTAGCGGTCCCAAGGTTGGGGCCGCACACCTGCTAATTAACCCTAAATGTCAGGCCGCGCCATATACTTAATTACCCTTCAGGTCACGCCTTGCTAGGGGTGACCTGACTGCGGTCCCAAGGTTGGGGCCGCAAACCTGCTAATTACCCCTAAATGTCAGGTCGCACCATATGCTTAATTACCCTTCAGGTCACGGCTTGCTAGGGGTGACCTCACTGGGGTCAACCAAATCCCCCTTTGTCCAGCCCGGGAGTGGTAGGGCACGCATTTTGAGCTTGATAATTTTACTCACCCCAGTCTGAATGTCGTATCATTGGATTTTCGATCTCGTATATTGAAAATAGACCCTAATTTACACATCTCGTATCATCGGATTCTCGTATACCGAATGCTCGTATAACGGGACCTCCCTGTATCCTTGTTCAGGCTGCTCAACAGCATTATAGATGTTAGCCTAGTTTATAAGTTTCCCAATATATGGCTTTGCGTTGAGGATATGACTCATTGTAAAAACGGGAACACGGCCAGGTGGACCCGTAGATTTTCTTTGTATTTCTCTCCTCATCTTAATGTGATATTGGTAGGTAATCATTCTTTTCTTGTTCATATTTTGACATTTAAATGTCGGTGACAATAATGAGTAGTATTTGTGTTTGAATTGTGATGACTATGACATAATACCGGCACAGTAAATGTTAGACAACAATTTTGTTGAGCGGCCCAGTTATGGTAAAATTTGTGGGTAGTGGGGCGGCTCAACAAAAGTGTTGAGTCATGTTGATAATTCATATAATTGACAATAGCTATATATAGTCTTCCACAGACAGCAAGATAGAACCAAAATAATTCTATGGGACCAGACACAAGAACCTATAGGCTGTAATTCCAAATAATTCTGATGATGGCCAGGACGATGCTGATGATGTTGATGATTCAGATTTCAATCCTTTTTTGGGTGAAAGTAATGAAGATGAGAGCATATAAAGAAGATGATTATCAAATTATACATACGCATGAACAAGAAAGTGCTGCTATTCAACAGCCTCAGAAACCATATGCCAAAAATCGTATTGTAAGTAATGAAAATTTGGTTGTAGAAAATCCTAATCCTGAAATTCCCAAAGATTATTTCGCGAGAACGACTCTAGATAAGGAGGATACTGATAATCTCTATCCACAAGAGACTGAATATAATATGCCATATTAATCTTCAAACACCTTAATTATCATTACTTTTATCTGTTCTTTACCCCTAAAATGGTTAGCCACATAGTGCACCAGACAAATTTGTACTCCGTGCAAAAGTTGTCCAACAACATCAAAACAGATGAAGACGAAATCCAAAAATGTCTTGCAGTGCTACTTTACATGGACATATGCAAATTTCCAGCAGTTTATGATTACAGGAGTGCGCAGCTGCATTACTCCCTAGTTGCTGATATCATGTATTCTAAGCGGTTAAAATTCCTCAAATGGTACATACATTTCACAGATAATGCTATTCAGAATAGTGAAGATAAATTATGTAAGGTGAGGCCACTGTTTGAAATGTTTCGTGAAGAGTGCAAGAATACAAAATGCAGCAAATAGCATATTATTGATGAGGGCTGGCGCCTTATAAAGGTAGAAAAGCAGAAAAACTACGACACTATATGAAAATTTTGCCCCAAAAGTGGGGTTAAAAAATCTGTTGCAGGTCATGTTCTTCTGGAATCATTCATGACCTGTTCTAATGCCAAGGCAAAACTACGTTATGTACTGGTATGTACTGATTTGAACGAAAACAAAACAAAAAACAATTTATTGGCGAAAATATTGGATCTTTCAATATCAACACAGGGTCTTTCAATATCAACTATAAGGAGTTGCCTCAAAATTATTTGACTTCTCATTTATTTGTAGTAAAATAAATTTAATGCTCAATTATATATTTTGGGTTTAACAAATATTTATATAGATTTTTTGTGAAAAGAGAAGGAATTTTTTTTCTTTCAAAAACGAATCTGCATTTCCATATGTCGTTGTTTCATTACTTAAACAAAGAAAAATACATCAGCTTATGGAGATATCAAATACCTAAAAAATACTTAGTGTTCTTATGTTTTCCTAGGTACAAATATAAATAAAAAATATTGAGTAAGTAACCATAACTGGGCAGCTCAACAAAATTGTAGAGGTTCATAACATAAGAACTATGATGTATTAAGGAACTGAAGGGAACTGAAGGGGACTCAGGAACTGAAGGGGAATCATATATTGAAGGGGACTCAGGAACTGAAGGGGACTCAGGAACTGAAGGGGACTCAGGAACTGAAGGGGACTCAGGAACTGAAGGGGAATCAGATACTGAAGGGGATTCAGGAACTGAAGGGGACACAGGAATTGAAGGGGACTCAGGAACTGAAGGGGACTCAGTAACCAAGGGGGCACAGCAACTGCCGGTGTCTCAGGAACCATGGGAGGGACAGGTACTGTAACATCTGGGGCAACTGGAACAACTCCTCTAGGACTTCAAGGCCGTCATTGTCAACCACAGTGTCTGATATAACCTGTCGTAATACCTGCTCTTCTTTCTTGGCACTCTCGCGTAAAAACTGGGTGATCTTGACCTGCCGTGTTTGACTCACTTTCTCCTGGTACAGATCACAAAAAATTGAGGTATATCTATCAAGGTACTGGAGTGCCGTTTCATATTTTTCAATCCCACCAAATGTGTTAGTCACAGTCTTATTGATCACTTCACAGTCTCCCAGGAGGCGAGATAATTGGGAGGTACGTAGTTAGTACACTGGGCTTTTCTGCTGGCATTTCCTCTTCTACTTCATACGCCTCCATCATCTCCTCCAGACTCTTCTCCTCCAGCACAGGCTGGATCACAGCTCTGACACTTTCAACCTCCACACAGTGAGATCTTGGAAAATTTTACATACCTTGGTAGCGCAGTCCATAATGACTGCGGGTCACGTCAAGAAGTCTTACGGTGGATTGGTATAGCCCACGGTGCTATGGACTCATTCAGCACGAGTATTTGGCTTTGTCGGTAACTGTGCAGGAGGACAAAGTTCCGGATCTTCAAGTCGCTTGTGATTCCTGTCTTTCTCTCCATAGTTGTGAGACATGGACACTAAATAGCAACTTGAAGAGGTGAATCGATGGCTTTGGTAATAAGTTTCTTCGCAGAATCATGGGGTATCGCTGGGATGATTAAGTGTCAAATCAGCGATTGCACCGTGAGAGTGAATCGAGGCCTATTATCTGCATAGTCGATCAGCGCCAGCTTTGGCTATATGGGCATGTGGCACGCTACTCTGAAACTGATCCTTCCCATCGGGTTGTATCTGTATGAGACAATCCGGCATGGAGGAGGCCAAGGGGCCCACAAGGCTAGTGGCTGGGGCAAGTTGATGTTTCCTGGGAAACATATATGGGAAAGGGAGCCTGCATGGGGACAAGCGCGTGGTGTTGTAGGGTAGGCTAGGCGACGCATCCCCCGGCATATGCCCCCAATGATTGATTGATTGACAGCATAATGCAAATTTAGATCTTGGTTGGGTAAATAGGGGTGGTTTAAGACTACAGTCAGGTTCACCGTGTCATGCCGTGGGAATTGCGTGCCAAAAGCGATTTTATTGTTTAAATGCCATCTATAAGGTGTTAATAAACAGAAAAACTTGGGTAGCAATTTTACTTTTGGGAATTTGGGTTTTTGTGGGGGCTTAAACCCCCACTGTCATTTCGCAGTTTATCGCCCGAAATGAAAGCGCTAATATTGTTATAATTATTTTTATCTCTTAAAATATTAATCGGAAAATTATGAAAAAAATCAGGTGTCTTCCTCATATCATTATTAATTTATGTACCAAATATTTAGTAGATATGTGGAATAATTATTGATGTATTAACATATATGTTATTTGTACATGCAGAGTCTGTGAACCACGATATCCGCCGTCTCTGAACTAGGTTAAGATTTTGTCCATTTCAGCACCTTTGATTGTCTCCTACTATAAAACAATTCTAACTAAATATATGTACAATAAATGAATGCTAGGCCTAATCAATGATAGTAACGTAGCACTATTTTATGAAGTATGTTCTTCCCAGATAAGTATCCAATGCAGAAATAAGTCATCCGTGACTAGAAGATTTTAACAACCTCAGCACCAGTTAGTGTCAGGAATTGTTTTTCTTTTGCTACATTATTTAGGTAATATACTATGATATTTACACGATATGATTGTGTATGTTTATATATATAAGAAAAAAATGACAAATGTATGATAAAACATGTAATATTCATGACATGACTTCATAGCACTGATACAAATAAAGGAAATAAAACTATACTTTTCTGTAATCATCACACATTCATACCACCTTTTACCACCAGTAATTACTCCACTCAACATCTAGATGAATACTAACAATAGACTAAATGAATGTAAAATCTTAAATGAATCTCATGGGGTCATTTGCTGAACTTAATACATTGGCTAACTGATTGGCTACATGTCATCTTCGT
>JACEEZ010007652.1:357228-437228 GCA_016584305.1 Chionoecetes opilio
CCCCGAGAAGCAGGTCACAAACCCTAGGCTAACACCCAGTACCCATTCACTGCTGGGTGGACAGGGGCTTGGGGCATTTTCAGAATAGTTTTTGGGGTAAAAGTGAGTCTCATAAGCTGTAAAATACGGTAGGTACACAGCCCTCAAGTTAACCTCCAGGGCCTACCATCCCACCCCTGGAGGTCACTGCCTAACGGCGCTGTAGGCACACACACACACAAAAAAAAAAAAAAAAAAAAAAAAAAAAAAAAAAAAAAAAAAAAAAAAAAAAAAAAAAAAAAAAAAAAAAAAAAAAAAACGGACTAAATAAGCATTTTTACAGGGTTTATAATACCCGAGTTTCGCGATCCGCGAGTTTCGCGCTATGCCTCCGGAAGAAAGCAAGCGCGAACTCGGGAGGGTAGTGTAGTGTTGTCTGATCCAGTTACTGGTGGTGTATATGACTATTTCCTTCATGAATGAGCTCTTGTCACTCGGGATCAGCAGTGTCCCATCTGTTGCAAAGAGGGAACGAGGTGTGACCGCCATTTCAAAGTTTCCGATTGTGTCTCCCAATTTGTCTACTAGTTCTGGTCGAGACTGTTGAATTACTAGGAAGCGAGCTAGTAACTGGCAATCTTCACGAAGCTTCACAACTTTGTTTCCAACTCCATAGCTTGTCTTCTTCTCACAAGTGCTGTGTGTCTTCAGCTTCATCTTCTCAATTCTGTCCCATATTGAAACGGGAGAAGCATCTACAAGTCTGTCAGCCACAAACTGTTCATATCGATTCGTCCCTTTCAAGTTTCAAATTCCCAAAAGTAAAATTGCCATCCAAGTTGTTCTGTCTACTAAGACCCTATAGATGCCATTTAAACAATAAAATAGCTTTTGGCACGCAATTCCCACGGGATCACATTTCAGGTACACGGCGAACCTGACTACTAGTCTTGGCATGGGGATGCTACAATAAACTTTTATGAGCTTTTATGATGTGTTTCAATGGTAATAGACTAATAGTCACACTATCTTCAGAAACATGGCTTACAGACCTGCTACATTAACTGTCGGAGAATTGACACTTGTATGTTAATATGAGAAAAAAATGACCATTTTTTAAATAGAAATACTTACTTTACAAATTTCTTTTTAGAAGACTCCACTCCATCCACACTGCTTTCACTATTCATCAACTTCTGGGGAGTCTGAAGATGCTTGACCCAATCAAAGCCAGATCGCGTGTTAGCATCCTGACCCAGGAGCTCAGCGGTAAATGCAGCTTGAAGTTCAGAAGACTCACTGTCCTGGAATGATATGAAAACAAAATGTGTCATTTTCAGATACATATTTTCATTACGAAATGTGAAAGCAATATAGTACAGGGAGGTCCCGAAGATACGAGCAGTTAGGTTCCACCTGGCATACTTGTAAAGCGAAATCTCGTATAACGAAACACATAACTAATGGTAAAATATAGGTTTGGTTCCAGGACCCCATCAATTAAAAAAAAAAGGAAAAAAAAGACATGTTTTTCAAGCTAAAATAAACTATAGCAAACACAACAAACACACAGCGTCTATATTACCCACACTGTACTACCTATTCTGTAGAAAAAGCATTCTGAAAGAGAAAATAGCACACAAAATAACATAACTGCACATTAATTAAACATAAAACATGCATAACAAGTAAAAAAGACGTTGTACTGTAGGTGACGCCCCCTGATAAAAGAGAAGGTAGTGTAGCAGTCCAAAGGTTGGGGCCGCACACCTTCTAATTATCCCTAAAGGTCAGGCCGCGCCATATGCTTAATTACCCTTCAGGTCACGCCTTGCTAGGGGTGACCTGACTGCGGTCCCAAGGTTGGGGCCGCACATCTGCTAATTACTCCTAAATGTCAGGCAGCGCCATATGCTTAATTACCCTTCAGGTCACGGCTTGCTAGGGGTGACCTCACTGGGGTCAACCAAATCCCCCTTTGTCCAGCCCGGGAGTGGTAGGGCGTGCATTTTGAACTTGAGATCATTTTACTCACCCCAGTTTAAATGTCGTATCATTGGATTTTCGATCTTGTATATTGAAAATAGACCCTAATTTACACATCTCGTATCATCGGATTCTCGTATACCGAATGCTCGTATAACGGGACCTCCCTGTATATATGTATATGAATTAATCATTGGGGGCTTATGCAGGGGCCTCCCCCACCCTATAACGCCACTCCCGGGGGTCACCACGCACGAGTCCCCATGCAGGCTCCCTTCCCATACCAAGCAACTCTCGACAGGAAACATCAACTTGCCCCAGCCACGAGCCTTGTGGGCGCACCCTTGGCCTCCTCCACGCTGGATTGTCTCTTACAGATACAACCCGGTGAGAAGGATACGGTTCCAGAGTAGTGTGCCATATGCCCATATAGGTGAAGTTGGTGCTGATTGACTATGCAGGTAATAGGCCTTGATTCATTCTCACGGTGTAATCACTGATTTAACACGTAATCATCCTAGAGATACACACCATGACTCTGCGGAGACACTTATTACCAAAGGCATCGATTAGTCTCTTGAAGTCGCTATATAGTGTCAATGTCTCACATCCATAGAGTAGGACAGGGATCACAAGCGATTTAAAGATCCGGATCTTTGTCCTCCTGCACAGGTACCGACAACGCCAAATACCCCTGCTGAGCGAGTCCATAACACCGTAGGCTATGCCAATCCGCCGTAAGACTTCTCGACGTGAACCGTCGTCAAACTGGACTGCGCTACCAAGGTATGTAAAACTTCCCAAGATATCAATGTCCTTACAGCACGCATAACCAGACGTATTTTTTCTTTTTTTAAATGACAAAGGACTGGCCAAGGAAAAAAATAAAAGAAGTAACAAAAAGACCGCTAAACTACAATCCAAACACTACTGTATACTGGACTTGGTTTTCAGTTTGGGCTTTTTCCAGTGGAGGCCAATGCCACGATTCCTGACACTTTTTAACATCGCTCCCATTTCCCTTGTAACAGAGGTAACAACTTAATTTTATATAGATAACTTAATTTGGCAATGGAGATACCTCCCTAAAGGTTTCCAGCCAATAGGCCCAGTAGTTAATTCGGCATGGATTCAGTATGGGCGAACTGAACTAAGATTTGTATTATATAAACTGGCCATTATATAAACAGAAGACTTTCAATATAAAACTTTTATTACATTACACACACACACACACACACACACACACACACACACACATACACTCACACACACACACACAAACAAGACTGAAACTCCGAACTCTTTGAGAAAAGAAGAGAAAGGGGAGATTTTATAGCAGTGTATAGAGCATCAATGGGTCTGGAAAAAATTGATAGAGAAAATCTGTTTGTGTGGGACGATAGAAGTACAATAGGTCTTGAGAAGAAATTGAAAAGAACAACATGCAAGAGGGACATAAAAAAATACAGCTTCCCGTATAGAAGCATAGAAGCCTGGAATAACCTTGATGCAGAAGTGATTAATGCAAGTAGTATTCAGGACTTCAAAGGCAGGCTGGATAATAGTAGATTTGGAGATGGGACAGTACGAGCATAGCGACAGTACGAGCATAGCTCTTTTCCTGTATTTTACAACTAGGTAAATACAATTAGGTAAATACAAACACACACACACGGAGACATGACGGAGGAAATAAAAAGTTATATTAGTCTATTTGCGGATGATGCAAAACTATATTAAGAGAAATAAAAAGCTATACTGTGAAACACTTTAAAATTATCTGAACAAGATCTACGAATAGAGCAATAGATGGGAAATGGAATTTAATGTAAATAAGTGTCATGTGATGGAAATTGGAAAAAGCGAAGAGATATAAATGGCCATATAAAATGGGAAATGAAATAATTGCAAAGGTTCAGGAATAAAATATCCTGGGAGTGATAATGCAGAATAACCTACAACCAGAAAAACATATAAATAAAATATTTGGAGATACATACAGGATGTTGAAGAATATTAGGAGTGGCATTTCATTACATGGACAAAAATATGATGAGAAAGATAATTACTATAATGATCCCACCACAAATGGAATATGCTGCCATTGTGTGGTCCCCATATAAAAAGAAGCATGTGAAAAAGTTGGAGAGGATACAGAGAATAGCAACAAAGATGGTTGGTACCAGAGCTAGAAAAACTCTTAGGAGGAAAGGTTGAAAGAAATAAAGTTACCAACACTCGAGCCAGGAAGAGAAAGAGGAGACTTAATAACAATTTTTAAGCTGATAACTAAGCTGCACCAATTGAAAGAAAGACTGGATGATATAGCATTATAGGTAGATACGCAGACGGGACCACACGAGTGTAGCTCAGGCCCTGTAAAATACAACTATGTAAATACAACTAGGTAAATACACACACACTCACTATGCAGGTGTGTGAATAAACAAACAAGTAGCAGGTGACCTGGACGCCCTTCTTTTCTTCCTTCCTCGGGTACTGGTTACATGTAACCAGTCAGATAGTCTGGGAAGGGCACTTGTTGGAGGATCCTTCAGAACTGCAGTGTTTACTGGAGTGCTGAGTTCTTTGGAACAGATCACAGACTTGTTGTTGCTACACTTAAGCTTCATGTCAAGTCCAGAACAATCTCAAGAGGTAACCATACTGTGTTTCATCTTGAGAAACTGAAGGACTTGACATGTGTCCATGAGTATGCAGTGGCAGTCTCAAATCGGTTTGATGTGCTCGGTGCCCTCGAGGACCCTGTAGTACTGTGGGATACCTTCAAACGTGAAACTCTACAGGCTGCCAAGGAGTGTATTCGGGAGCGCCGGAGGTCAAGGCGTGGTTTTGTCTCGACGGAGACGCTGGGAAATATCGAGGAAAGTCGCGCTGCCAGGCTGGCTGGGAACCAGGACCAGCATAGGGCTCTGTCACGCCGGACTAGAACCCTCCTGGGGAAAGACAAGGAGAGATATGTCAGGAGTCTCACTGAGGATGTCGAGGGCCATTTAAACGCTAATGACCTCCGACCCACCTACCGATCCCTGAAGAAGCTCCGTTCCAGGTCTCCATCTCGGGCAAGTGCTATTCGAGCAGCAGATGGGCGCCGCGTGTCGGACATGGATGGGCAGATGGTTCGTTGGGCTGAGTACTTTGGGCAGTTGTTCACGGTGGACCCTCCAATTAAGCTGCTTCACACCACTGGGTTACGAGCAGTGGATGCCGATCCTCCCATTGACGAAACCGCACCCTCTCTTGACGAAGTCAGAGAAGTTATAGCAAAGTTTAGGGGTGGAAAGGCCTGACTGCCGTGTGGCAATCAGGTACCATTCCTCCTGACTGGAAAAGGGGGCTGGTCGTCCCTATCTGGAAAGAGAAAAGGGACCGTCAGGACTGCAACAATTACCATGGTATTACACTGCTCAGCGTGCCAGGCAAGGTGCTTGCCCATCTATTGCTGACACGGATCCCACAGTCATCTGCTGAAGCATCTTAGACCTCAGCAGTCTAGGTTCACGCCTGGTAAGTCAACAACAGACCATATCCTAGCGCTTTGTGTCCTGGTGGAACGCCGACGTGAGTTTCGACAGGGGATGCTTGCAACCTATGTTGATCTCAAGAAGGCGTTTGACTCAGTGCATCGTGAGTCACTATGGGATCTTCTGCGACTTCGCGGGATTCCTGCAAAGACTATTGGTTTGATGACTGGTCTGTACTCTGGGACTGAGAGTGCTGTGAAATGTGGGGGAGGTGTATCCAGCTTTTTTCCTGTGAATTCATGAGTGAGGCAAGGGTGCATCCTTGCCCCATCACTTTTCAACCAGTTATTTCAACAGTTATTAAAGTTATTATTGTAGAAATTTATGCTACAAACATATTTAATCTGAGGGTTCTTACCTAACGATCAAACCCATATATCCCTGCCCGACTCCATACCCTAGCTAATCAACTAACTAGGATACTTATCGGTGGATAGTGGGTTAAAATGGGCTGTAGGTCTTGTATTAATACTGCAATGGTCTTGTGATCTTCAGTGGTAGCGCGTGATCAGAGCCGCCCTTGAAAGACAGAGGCGGCGGGCTGGAGGTTGGTTGTTATCGAGACGTCAAAAAGGCTTTCACACCAAATAACTTGACGTGGCTATTGTTATCAGTGTGTTGTTTCTTTACACATGTCCTTTGATTTTAAACTATATGTACAAAGAGTCTATATACAATTCTTATCAATGTAATCAGATAAGATCAAAGAGATGTTACTCTCACGGGAACTGGAATGGTACTGTTTCTCCGATGGGCAGCGGCTAGCGGCCACCCTACCTATAGCCAAGTACAGAAATCTTAGTGGCTAGTATTTATGGGCGGCAGCCAATGACCGCGCTCCAAATTAAGATGCTAATTATTTAAATGCAATGCTTATTTACCACTGGGAATATTAATTTATCCTATCCCAGTACTAATCATTTACTTAAATTACCTTAATTATTACCCATTACCATTATAATTATATATATACATCCCTATACACCCCTATCACGAGCGGAAAATACTTCACTCACAAGGGGGGGGGGGGGAACAAAACCACCACTCTACCAATTATGAGAGGGTGGTTTATGGATAATTTCCACCATTATGTTTTCTTTCTCTCGTTATCCATAAGGGTATCTGCCAATTCTTTTTTTCTAGATTAACCACAAAATCACAAAATAAGAAGCAGGAACAGGCATCAGCAGTAAATGTCTAGGCAGCAAGTGCTGATCCATAACTGAACATTAACTGGAGTGGCGGTTCCACTCTATAAAAAAAAGTACTATATTCTTTGGACCTTTCCAATTTTTGGATGTGTGGATAAAGGATTTTGGACCTGTATGATACTTTACAATTGTTCTTATACAATTTTGTAGTTAATAATCTTGTACATTGTTACTAATATTCCAATTTGCCATTCATAACTGACATAATTGACACTTCTTTCTAGGGACGTTACCTACACACTAAATTACTGCATGTCCTGAAATCAAACTCAACATAGATTTAAGGCAAGCTTACCTCAGATATATCTGTGCGATTCACAGAAGTTTTGCATGGTGTTAGAGGAATTTCAATGCTGTGGTTCAGTTGGCTGTTTATTCCTTCAGATGGCACACCAATGCTCTGAGAGGCACATTCATCTATAAACATGCCAGGATTTTCCTTTGATAGACTAAGATCTGATGCTTTGGAGTCCGTGGGGGTTCCATATGAACCAAATTGGAATATTTCTTCACTATGATGATCTACTGAACAGCGTGACGCTAAATTTTCCCCATTACACTCTCTAGATGGAGTGTGCACATAATCATTTCTTTTGTTGGGACTTTTTGCTACTACATCTTGTTCAACTCTCAATTGACTGCATTCATGAAATCCTACTTCATGAGCATGATTTTGGTTCCTTGTTATTGTACTATGAGTGAGATCATCATTTTTGATATGTATATGGTGTAAGATTACATTATCTTGTTCTCTTCCAGCTATAGCTGCTGCACTGAATGTCCAATTACCGGATATACTATCTTGATTTGTCTGTCGTTTTAAAGATGCGGCATCACTGAGATTCAGTTTCCTCTTGGGTACCATGCAGGATCCAAGTATGGGTGAGGAAATTTTTATTTGGGCCTTCCTTGCCCTAACAATTGGAGAGCAATACCCAGCTACAACCCTTCTTGATCCAAGAACTGGTGATTGAGGCTCAAGAACACTGACACCGCTTGTACTTGGATATGATGATGTTTCATCAAAACACCTCCCACCTAAGGGTATCGATTCATTTCTCCTGTTATCTGTCTTAATTTCATTTATATGGAAGTCATGATGTTTGGATAAAGGTAAAAAGCCTTGAATGTCTTGAATATTATTCTTGTTCACCTGAACACAGCTTGTATTCAGTGATTCCTTTACTTCACTTGGTTGCTGAGTACTGATTTGTTTCTTTATATTTACAGAACTTGAGTTCTGGTCTGAAGTAACTGGTGCAGAAAGCTTGCATGCATCATAATTATGATCTTTATTCACGGATGAATACAATTCTGTGCCGTCATCTGATATAAGGGGACAGGTAGGCTGGATCACTTCCTCGTCACTGCTTGACCACTCTATGGCTAAGTCCTCAACAGATGCCTCCCTTGCAAGTTGATTAGTGAATTCGGCAAGAATGGTTGCTCTGTTGTGCCATCCCTGTAAGAAACAAATAAAAATTAATTATACTACAGACAAATTTCAGTTATCATGTTAGCATGTTTAGCATGATATTATATATAATATATACAGTGGAACTCCCTTTATCCGGCATTCTGGTATCTGGCACCTCTCCATATCCGGCATATTTTATAAAAATATTCAATTGGCAATGAAATAGCAGGAAAAAAAAGATATACACTCAACCCTCGATTTAACGGACTAAATGGGAGTTTGAAGTGTTCGTTGCTTTATAAAGTCTGTTGGTTGGTATTCATGGGCTGAATGCCATTATTTTGTACCATCCGTAGATTCCTACGTAATGTTGTGGGACGCATCTTGTACAGTAACCACGGAAAGTGTCTGGAGCAGGGCCCGTTGACATGTGGTCAACCATATTTTAAGGGAGTAATGAACACGCTACAGTACCCTCCCGAGTTTCACACTATGCGAGTTTCGCGCTGAGTCCTAAATTCTTACCATCCCGACTTTCGCGCATTATCTCCGTGAATTTCGCGCTGTTTCGTACACGTTTTTTTTTTTTTTTTTTTATGTGTGTGTGTGTGACTATAGCGGTGTTTGGCAGTGACCTCCAGGGGTGGGATGGTAGGCCCTGTACTCGAGGGCTGTAATGGTTGGCCCTCGCCCGTGGTGGCACAGGATTTTTATAAGAGTTAATGGGCTGCATTAGTAGAAGCGAAATTGGATTAGCTTTCCATTTATATATTTCGTTTTCTGATAAATAATTAGCAAAATGCATAAATTAGCGTTAACTAAATAAATATCATCATCAATCGGGGTATAAGCAAGCGCACCACCCTCAATACTCACTGATTGTGTAAGCGACTGGGCGAGGCTCTCTCCGACGACCTCCGCTCCCGCACACCAGTCACCGTTCCTCTCACGCACACAGTAGTAGCTACAGCTCATTATTATTACTATGTTTGCAGTGCTTAAGCTGTGTATTAAACTGCAGTGCGAATTGACTAGTCTTTAAGAATTGTAGACATGGGTAGTGATTAAATATACTTTTCAAGCTCACAAGGTAGTGGTATATATCACTGGCGTAATAAGCCTGGAAGACCGCCACCAAGCAGTCGTGATGTCCTTCCATTTGTGCCGCGGTATGTTATATGGATCTATATTCCCTAATTCCTTACATTTTTCAATGTAACGAGGAATAGATCCAGAGTCCAACATCTGGAGGACATAGTCTGACTGTCTGACTGATGAACACCATCAATTACTTTCCCATCCATCAAAAAAGAGATTAGTAAGCGTGAGTGTACCGCGTTTACAGGGAGGTAATGCCCTTTGTTTACATCACCGCACGGCCACTGTCGGCCAGCCATGTGCTCGGGACGGACCACTCGGCCACCGTCTCTCCCAGCAGTGATCCAAAAGTGTCTTTCTGTTGGTCTGTTTCCATTTTCTTTGGCGTATTGTATAACTTTTAGCTTGTATGCGATAGTATTAGTAAACTGTTTTGATGAATTCGCCATGGGTGATAATTTCCAGGACTGAAAAGAGCTTAAGATACGTGTGACAGCCTAGTGGTAAATGATACGTCAACACTAGCAGACAATAGATGGCACTGTTGGCGGCAATCGCGGCAATCTGCCGTCAAAAGGGGGAACGTAAACATACCAGCATGAGGACAGATTATGTAGTTGATTTGAATGTCTTATGGTATTTGAAATACTTGTATGTAACAGGTAAGTACTGAGGTACTGAGTACTGAGGAAGTACTGCAACATTCGTCTTGGAAGACCATTAGTATTTTTGGGGGGAAAATGCGAGTCTTATAAGCCGTAAAATATGGTACTACGCCTCGCACCGGACTAAATAAGCCTTTTAACAAGGTTTTCAATACCCGAGTCTCGCGATCCTCGAGTTTAGCGCTATGCCTTGTGAAGAAAGCAAGCGCGAAACTCGGGAGGGTACTGTAGTACCTTTTCCTTCAATTTCAATTTCCATCAATCAAGTCTGTGGCTTTTGTAGTCTTGCATGGGCGGCCTAAAACTTGAGAGGTGGCTGGTATTACGCCTGCAGGTAGGCCACTCGCTTGCTTGATCAAGGCAATAAAGGCTGCTTCAGTACGGCCCATCCTTTCACTAATTTCCTTCATAGACACCTTTTCCTCACGTAAGGCAAGAATAAGCGCCTTCTCCTCCCTAGTAAACCTCTTATTTACCATCCTGAGTGCTTGTCTGAGGTTTGGGAGGCAACATAACGACAAAAACAAAGCCAGTCACAAAGCCAGGTGGCAGAGGTTAGCCAAGAACATACTCCTCACCCAACCATGCCTGGGGCTACACTACCGGGTAAACTGGCTATGCAGCTACTTATAGTCATACTGATCTGCCTGGCATACGATATGACCGTTACACAAACCTATAGGCTGTTGAGCGCGGGATGTAGCAAGAGCTTTGTCATTACGCTTCAGGGCCCTGCTCCAGACACTTTCCGCGGTTACTGTACATGTCTCCGTCCGGTTACAATGTAATTCTGTATACTCGAATACCATCATACTGCAACTAATCGAAGCATATACCGTGGAAAAAAAACCCTAGATTCATGGACGTTCTGAACATTCAGGGGGGCATTTTCGAAGGGGTTCTAAACTACACCTTCTTAGCGTCCTAAGAACTACTTAGTTATACCGGGCTAAGAAGACTACTAATGAAGCATTTTCGAACGTCTTCTTAGCCTCGTGTAAGGGCAACCCTTATTAGCGCCACCACCTCCGATTCAACCAATCAGTGCACGCGACACAAGTCTGTCTGTGGCAGGAAATACGTATAAACATCAACAACAGACCACAGCTGATGACACAAACGGTATTATTCTAGTGTGTGCCCATACTCCCCCTCCCACAAAACAAGCTTGGGGACCTGGGGGAATGCGGGATATTTGGCTGGGGTACAAAACATGCGTCACAGCCACATAGTTTTTGAGTTAGGGGTGTTGAAAAAAATCCATAGATCTAGGGAAAATTCATTGGATTTCTTCTAAGTTCAGAGACGTGTGAACCTGACGATCCTCACAGAATGATGACCGAAGTGTCGAGAACCCCCCCCAACCCCCCACTAAGAGATTAGGTTAGGTTAGGGTAGGTTATATTTGGGTAGGTTAGGTTAGATTTGGTTAGGTTAGGTTAATTTTGGTTAGCCAAATTTCTCTAGATATAAGGAAATTACCCTAGATCTGGGGAATTCTACTCCCCCTACACAACTCTTAAATTACATGTTTCCGACGCATAATTTGTTCCCCACCCGAAAACCCCACATTTCCAAAGGTCCCCAAACTTGTTTGGGGGAGGTAGGAGAGTATGGGCAAACACTAGAAATGTACCACTGTTTGTCCTGGTGGAGGCTGTGAAGCAGAATAAGAGCACCTTGATGGGGAAGTTCAGTGACTCCCTCACTGCTGCAGTGAAAAAGGAGGTTTGGGTATCCATCACTGCTCGTATGTGCTCGCGGAGGAGTGCACAGAGAACTTGATGAAATAAGGAAGAAATTTGCAGACCTATGGTCGCAGGTGAAAGGAAAGGCTGCAAAAAACAAGAATGAGATAATGAAAACAGGTGAGGTATCAAGAATAAGTCTTATTGCCACAGGAATAAGTGTCAGAATAGGGTCAGGTGTGAGGGGAGCGAGGGGTCAGGTTTTATGATTCAATCAGGGTAACCTTCACCCCTTGCACTTTCGTATCGATATTTTTCTACAGATTTTGATGTGGTTTAAACAATTCTGGCACCCCTTTCCCTTTGGAAATCTAGACTTTTAGGTATTATTCCAAATGAACACCGAATTCACTTTGGTGGCTGAAATATTTTTTTTCTGGTGAGTTTTGAAGGGTTTATAATTAATCTGCTAACCGTTTCTGTCACAAATAATTTTTGTTATCTAGTTAGGTTAGGTATAGGTTCGGTTAGGTTCAATTAGTTTTTTGTCATTTTTGTTCCAAATCACAAAAAAAAAGTTATTTGCGACATAACTGGTTAGCAGATTAATTCAAAACATATCAAAACTCACCAGAAAACAAAAGTTTTGTCCACCAAAGGAAGTAGGTGTTCATCTGGATATGTACTTTTTTTTTCTTTTTCTTTTTAAGATATCCCTCGCCCCCAGCAAGCTTGGGGCTGCTGGTGGGCAGGGTTTTCTGGTGAAGAGACAAGATCCCAAGTTATTTACGAGTAAAACAACATACTAACCTCATCAAATAATATCCCAGCTAGGATAGAAACCATAAACTAGAAACCATATCTAGTCCACCCAAAAAAACACAGAAACCATATCTAGTCCACCCAGCCCACCCCAAACAGGGTTTTCACCATTAACCTCATCTCCTAATGATCTCATCTCACCATTAACCTAATCTCACCGCCTACCCAAGAAGCTTATTAATTAACCTAACCTCACCGATTAACAGTGGCGGAACAAGGGGTGTAAAAACTGTGTCATATACTGTGTGTATATATAAATATATAAATATATATATCTATATATCTATAATAATATAAGCGAAAGTGTGTCTGTCTGTCTGTCTGTCTGTCTGTCTGTGTGTGTGTGTGTGTGGTATAGGTTCCGCCCCCCGTGGCGCAATCACCTCATATGGCACATTTTTGGAACCGGGTTGACCAGGGGAAGGTTGTAAGCCCACTTATGAGATGATTCGATCACTTTTTTTTTTTTTTTAGCAGCCTATTAGCGATAATTGTGAAAAAAAAGTGGGTTGCGAGAATTGAGGAAACCTTGATGTAGGGTGATGGGTAATGGGTGAGTGAATGGGTGGGGTGATGGGTAATGGGTGTGGGGTGATGGGTGAGTGAATGGGTGGGGGGTGATGGGTTGGGGGTGATGGGTGATGGGTGAGGGAATACAAAGGAATACAAAGGAATACAAAGGAAACACAAACAGCAACAGACTGATAGGTCCTTACAAGGCTGTTTGCTTTAACTACACTACACTAACTAGATAATAAGAGAAAGGATAGGAAGTAGAAGGCTCCTCCCCACCCACCCATCCCTCCAGCCAAAGCTGGCCGGAAAAGAAGTGATACCATGCAATATAGAAAAACTGCATGGAATTTGTGAGGAATAGGTGGGGGGTGATGGGTAATGGGTGAGTGAATGGGTGTGTGGTGATGGGTAATGGGTGAGTGAATGGGTGGGGGGTGATGGGTAATGGTGTACTGTACTCTCTCCAATTACTCTCCAATTACTGTCTTAGCACCTTCTTTGACCTACGCCGACTAGGCAGCTGTGACAGGAGGTATTTTCCTAGTTCCCGCCCCCATTAGCCAGGTGTCTTTTCTCCGGCGCTCCTTGACCTGTCTATAAATAGGGTAGACCGAGTCTGCCCGAGACTCACTCACACTCAACCCACTACTCACGGCCCTCAGAGGTCACACACATATTCTGCGCTCGTCTCGTCGGGGCGGCCACGTTGTGCCGCCCGCCCCAACATATTCCATTGTTCCTGTACTCCACTTCTGCTGAGCAATATATTCATCTTCTGTCTACAAGTTGGTAATTATTCCTCATACCCATGCACGCATAAGAGACACTCGGTAGACTATACACAGACCTCAGAACACGTGTTGACCACACCACTCCTCTGAGCCTAAACCGCTCGTGCCACGGCTACCACAACCGACGCTACCAACACGCCCGCCACCAGCATCTCATCTCATGCTCCTGCCCTGCCCCTACTCATCATATTCAAGTTATGTACCACTTTCCCGGTACAATGGGTGAGTGAATGGGTGGGGGGTGATGGGTAATGGGTGAGTGAATGGGTGGGGGGAATACATACATTTCTACATCCATGATTTCAGGAAAGTTAGAAGGGGCTATCGGAGAGTCCGTGTTTGGTGGGCCGAAAGCCCACCACCAATAGCCCTCCGCAGGAGCTAGCCAAAAAGTCCGCCCGGAGGGCGGCTTTGCGGCTAGTATATAATATATATCAGGCGCCTATAATTGAAACGGCACAAGCGCCACTTTTAAAAAACTGAAAAAAATGCGCTTAAAGTATAATCTAAGAAAATTAAGATATGAAACGGCACAAGCGCCACTTTTTAACAATGAAAAAAATGCACCTAAAGTGTTTTCAAAGTAAATCAGCAACAAATGAAGATATTGTAATGGGGTTTGTTTTATTAGAAAGGTGTTGCTTTCTAGAATTTTTTTTTAATGTTCTGAAAAAAAATTGGCTGGTGCGCAGGCTGGTGGCATGATGTCAAAGCTGGGGGTTCAAAGCTCAGGGACCATTCTTTTTTTCTTTCTTTTTTTCATTCAATATGCAATAGTTTTGTTTGATGTTAATATGTTTTAACTTTTAAACACTAATTTAATGCAACATCTAATAATGATAAATAATGAGCCAGAATGAGGCGGTTTCAACCACAGTGCCAACACGTAATGTCAGGAAGGGCATCCAGTCTTAAATCCCAAGCTCCACCTTGTCCGTGTCTTCTCCATTTACAAAGGGATGATTAAGGCACGTAAAGCCGCCTAGAAAAAAATTAATAATAATAGTAATAATAGTAATAATAGTAATAATGATAATAGTAATAATAACTAATAATAATGTTGATTACTGTTATTTACCTAATTAGGCCTTGCATACTGTGTACTCCACATCATTATACATCACTGTATACATCACTGTCTGGGTGCGTGTTGGGGCTTCGTCACCTAGCGGCTTCCTGTGCCTCTTAACTGGTACCGAGTGAGCAAGCCTCTGAAGGTAGGCTGTCTGTTTGTCATAGGAAGCAAGATCCCAAAAGCTTTTAAACACTACACTGATCACTGGCATGGTAACTTTCGCAAAACATCCATCGTGGCAAGGTTGACGAATCTTTTTCTCTGCTACCACTTTCCCGGTGGAAACACTTTTATATTCCTTTCCTGAATCACGCGCCATTTTTGCTTTTACCATCTTCCATTCCTGTTCATTACGCAGCCTTTTGCGGGAACGGGAAGGGCATGGCTCATTTTCCACCACCTCTACACTTTCACCAGACACTGATTCACTACCATCATCAGCCATGGTGCACAACACTCATTAATTCTATAAGAAAAAAGCAAGAAATCACGGAGCTCTACAGATCACCTCGAGGATATTCGCGCTCCACAGAGTAAACACTGTGTACTAGGTCTGAGGCGGGATGGAAACAGCACGCTCATTGGCTCAGAGCACTGCCATTTGCCCTGATTGGCTCGGCGTCTACTCGATGAAATACGAGCGTTCTCATTGGGCCGTGGCGAAGTGGTGATACCATTAGCCAATATTCCGGAGTTAAAGAGACGGTGAGACTTGTGTCATTTCTACACTAAGCGGTTGCAGATCTCAGGCGAGGGAAGCGTACAGACAACAAATTATGGTTTTCTATGGGAATTTCAGCCCTCTTGCAGTACACGAAAGACCTAAAACCACTCTTGTTTTAAAATAGAGCTACTTCTATTGTAGCGAGAGGTGGTGAAAACTCATTTTTGGCTGGGGTGGCACTTGTGCCGCTTCAATTTTAGGCGCCTGATATCTATTAGGGTGGGTCAGAAAATTGAAAATTGTGGTATTCTTTCGCTTGATTGATATTTTAATACACTTCGATGGATGGTGTGGCAGGAGAAGTATCAATGTGATTACTTCATATTTAGGAACATATTTATGCACAGGAAGGTTGCACTTAGTCACCCGTATGACGTAATAGAGCAGGGGCTCTCAACCTGGGGTACGCGTACCCCCAGGGGTACGTGAGAGGAATTTTGGGGGTACGTGACAGGTTTCTAAAAATACTTCGGTTGTGAATAAATGCAAACCTATTTGTAGAAAGTGGCCTACATGTGCTAGGCTAGATGTGTCCTCCACTAGAACCAGGACACTAGGTGACAACGTTAACAAGGAAACTCTTGAAGTTATGTCATTTGAGAGAAAGCTCTCTTGGACTACACTTGCCACACAAATTTGTAAACCCATAATACAGTAGTCACCCTTGCTAGTTTTTTATTGAATCTAGCAAAAAGATTCTTTCGATAATTTGTCATTGACAAGATTCTGGTCAACAATGGCGAGTTCTTACCCTGCTTTAGCAAAGAAATGTGTACGGAACGTCCTGATGTTTCCTTCTACATACCGCTGTGAGCAGGGATTCTTAGCACTGTGCTTGATTAAAAACAAGTTACGTTCACGTCTGGCAGTTGCAAAGATGACATAAGAGTGGCTCTTTCAAAGACTGTGCCGAGGATTGACTTGTTGGTAGCAAAGAAACAGGCCCAACCATCTCACTGAATTAGTATATATTTTCAATGCAAGTCATACACAGTGACTTCTCTATGAGTGAGTAACTAGTGACACTAACTAAAACTAACTAGTTACTAGTAACACTAGCTACAAGTAACTAGTTACTAGTAACACTAGCTACAAACAGAACTAGTTATTGATAGCACTAGCTCAGTCACACCGATTTGAAAAATACATTTACTTTAGTTTGATTTTAGTTTTTTTTATGCTAATCACACACAGTGACTTCCCTGCATGTGAGTAAGTAACTAGTTATTAATACATATTTGTGAAGCTTAACAATCAGCACTAGTAGTTCACAGTCAGTGAAACACAATGCCTACTTTAGTTCTTTTTTTTTTTCATGCTAGTGACGTTAGTCACGCACACAGTCATTTCCCCATGAGTAATTATTTATAAGCTGTAAATAACACCACTAGCTCATATTCACAGTTATTGAAAGAAATGTGTCTACTTTAGTTCTATTTTATAATTTTTATGCTATTCACACACACGGTGACTATCACCGTTACTAGTTACAAGCTGCAACTATATCTGCAAGCAGCACTAGTTCACTGTCACAATGATTGAAAACTGTCTGCTGTGGTTAAATTTTTGTTAATGTATTGCTAATAGTGACAAAGTCACATCGATTGAAATTTTTTGTCTGCTCTACATTTATAACACAATTTAAACTTTATAAACAAAGTTAATAAACCATGCATTTCTTTTTACCCTTCTTGATGCTGCATTCTGAGTAAGGGGTACGTGACCAATACTGAAAGACCTCAAGGGGTACATAAGATTTAAAAGGTTGAGAACCCCTGTAATAGAGGATGGTTGTGGTGCAGTGTCACTCGTGCCCTTTAACACTGAGCGATTTAAACATGTAAGTGTTTACTGTTAAACCATCTAAGAACAGTCCATAATCACAATAACCTTGTTATTCATTAATAAGTAGCATCTAAATAAAACCCACTAATGGGATAGCGGCTTCTTTCAGGAAAAAATTCACTAAAAAAGTACCCAGCACACTGACAGTATCCAACACACTGACTTCATATTTGAAGAATGGCAGTCATGGCTTACTCCCCCGGAATACAGAAGATCCTTGCAGTGCCTAAGCTTTCTGACTGATAGGCTGAACCAATAGCAGTAGTGATAGGAGAGGTCTTTACTGAGTGGAACCTGAAGGACCGTATCGTTCCTGTCTGCTTTGACACAACGACAGTGAATACGGGCGGCAAGTCGGGAGTCTGTCTTCGCCTTGAGATGATGCTAGACAAGCCACTGCTCTACTTCGCATGCCGTCCGTCATCATGTTCTCGAGATCCTATTGGATAAGATGTTTTCCTCTTTTTCCAAGAATAGTCCAAAGGACCAGAAGTCAGCCTCTTCCTTGACTGAAACATGTGGCCACAAATAGATCAAACAAAGTAGTACTCAACTGCCATGAATGATGAAACTATCATGCTGCGGGTTCAACCATGGAATGAAGAAATTATACAGCTTTCTCAAGCATTTCTGCAGCAAAACCATCCTCGCGATGATTACAAAAAGTTCCTGGAGCCTACAATAATCTTTCTTGGGTCAGTACCCCACAACCGCTCCTCCGTCCAGTTCAGTGTCCCGGGTGCGCTACATCATGCAAGAGGGCCATTTATGCTTTGAAAATCAGGATATTCCTTGATCAGTTCGAACAACTTCGTCCCAAATGCCGTCTATGTGACCCAGTCGAAATACCATTTTCCGGGAGAAACTGACAGACTTCTGCATTTTCATTGTGAGATATTACGTTCAAGCATGGTTCTCCGCCACATTAGCAGTTTTTTCTCCTCGCCTAGACCTCACTCTCAAGGAACTAGCATTGCACACAAACCAAGCCATTAGGGACGCCGGGAATAAAGCCTTCTCTCGTCATCTTTGGTACCTATCTGAGGTGACAGTTGGGCTCGCACTGTTCGACGAAGAAGTTTCCATTATGGAGAAAAGGGAAATGGTTCACCTTATAAGCATTGTTAAGGGTTTGGAAGAACCAAGTCCTCGTTTCCACTTGACCCCCGATGAAGTTGTCAGTAAAAACCTGTCAGAGTTCTTCACCAATACGACGAAGAAACTGCTGCAACATCTGGATATTGACTCGTCATTTTTGGGCACTGATCCCGTTACCTGGGCAATGGCAGAAGCATATGCTCGAGGAAAGGAACGTGTGACTAAGCTACTGGTGACAAACAACGTGGCAGAGCGCGGCGTGGCCGCTATTCAGGAGTTCACAAAGAATGGCAGGACCAAGCAAGAGGATCAGCTGCAGGCAATTATTCAAATCGTTGATGAACATCGAAGAAAGTACCCGAAGACGGCAAACAAGAGTAATATCCTATTGTAATAGATCCCTTCATTGTATTCTGTCATTTTCTGTAGTATTAGTAAGAAATATACATGGATATGTTTTTACACATTTGTTTTAAATAAATAAACAAAATTGTATAAATGTGTCTTTTTTCCTAACTTAAGATTCGTTGTGCTAAATGATACCCGATCCGTGAGATAATTTAAACATGTAATTTTTACTTCAAGTGGAACATCCACATATGCAAGCAAAGAAGTCTGAAAACTTTCAGTTCTTGCCCTATATATACAGGGAGGTCCCGTTATACGAGCATTCGATATACGAGAATCCGATGATACGAGATGTGTAAATTAGGGTCTATTTTCAATATACGAGATCGAAAATCCAATGTTACGACATTCAAACTGGGGTGAGTAAAATTACCAAGTTATTTACTAAACTAGATTACAAGTTATTTACTAAAATTATAAAGTCATTTACTGACTATATGATTTTACCTAAGGTTGTACGATAAATAATCAATCTGAAAATATGATAATTCTGGTGGCTCAGTACGACAATGTGGCCTACAAAAATTCACAGCCCTGGGCGAGAAGCCAGCAACGGAGGTAGTATGGCCAGCAACAACCTGCTCTCGCACTACCTAGATACTACTTTCCCTAATGACGGAAGCTACAAAGCTGATTGAAAGCTCCCTCGATAGGTCGTAAACGAGTAGGAAGGTTGTGACTGGCTAAGGCGTCATCCGTCACCAGCCATTGACAAACAGTTTTTAAAACTTCTCGACCAATAACAAGCCAGCAATACATATTTCCGGGGAAGAATGGCATGCCAGACTGCCACTCCGCCTTCTGTCCCCGTCATCTAAAACTAATTCTCGTTTTATTTTGAATGCTTGCGTTTTAAGTAGTTTTAATGTATCAGATAGTAAGATATATAAGTAAGGAGCCTGTGTTGCTAGTGTATTGGTGGTAGAAGGTGTCTATGTGTGTTAAAATGGTGAATATTTGTGATATGGGGCGGCTCCGCGGCAAGAATTTCTCTGTCACTCTCTGCCCCGCCAGCTCGGCCAGCAGTCACCTCAGCATAACATCTTTAAATCACCCTTATTTAAGGTGACACACGGTGCTACATTGATTTAGATAATGACACGTGGATATAACATCTCACCATAATCACTAAGTTGTATAATAACGAGTGATAAGACGTTTAAGCCTGCCCAAACCTACCTTGGCGGAGGAGGCGGCGGCCTGCCCCGTCTGCCGCCTCTCTCAAAAACCGCCGTCATCCGCCTCACCTGTGCCTTCCTGAAGAAGACAGTCAGCTCCTACGCCTGTGATAGCACCATAGGATATCACCAGTGATCATAGGATTCCTCAAAGGGTCCTCGCTTTCCTACTAAATAATTACCAAGGAGATCTCCGCTGGCGGCGGACATCGGCTGCCGCCCGCACAACACAACACCCCGTTATCAGCTCTATAATATGTGCCTTCCTGAAGAAGTCAGGTCAGCTCCCACGCATGTGATAGCACCATAGGATATCACCAGGGATCATAGGATTCCTCAAGGGGTTCTCGCACCCCTACTAAATATTACCAAATTTTATGATAGCTTGAAAAACGTTTTTTTTTTTTTTTTTTTTTTTTTCATAATTGTTGGGGTCCTGGAACCAAACCTATATTTTACCATTAGTTATGTGTTTCGTTATACGAGATTTCGCTTTGCGAGTATGCCAGGTGGAACCTAACTGCTCGTATCTTCGGGACCTCCCTGTAGTGACCCACCCTAATATCTATACATAGTGTATTATACAGCCTAATATACTATATATAGTCTAAAATATATACAGGGAGGTCCCGTTATACGAGCATTCGGTATACGAGAATCCGATGATACGAGATGTGTAAATTAGGGTCTATTTTCAATATACGAGATCGAAAATCCAATGATACGACATTCAAACTGGGGTGAGTAAAATTATCAAGTTCAAAATGCGCGCCCTACCACTCCCGGGCTGGACAAAGGGGGATTTGGTTGACTCCAGTGAGGTCACCCCTAGGAAGCCATGACCTGAAGGGTAATTAAGCATATGGTGCGGACTGACATTTAGGGGTAATTAGCAGGTGTGCGGCTCCAACCTTGGGACCGCAGTCAGGTCACCCCTAGCAAGGCATGACCTGAAGGGTAATTAAGCATATGGCGCGGCCTGACCTTTGGGGGTAATTAGCAGGTGTGAGGCCCCAACCTTGGAACCGCTACACTACCTTCTCTTGTATCACGTGGCGTCCCATACATTACAACGTCTTTTTTGCTTGTTATGCATGTTTTATGTTTAATTAATGTGCAGTTATGTTATTTTGTGTTCTATTTTCTCTTTCAGAATGCTTTTTCTACAGAATAGGTAGTACAGTGTGGGTAATATAGACGCTGTGTGTTTGTTGTGTTTGCTATAGTTTATTTTAGCTTGAAAAATGTTATTTTTTTAATTTTTTTAAATTGATGGGATCCTGGAACCAAACCTATATTTTACCATTAGTTATGCGTTTCGTTATACGAGATTTCGCTTTACGAGTATGCCAGGTGGAACCTAACTGCTCGTATCTTTGGGACCTCCCTGTAATATATAACCAATAATATTACCATTTTTGTTGTGGTGACGGAGAAAATTGCGGGCTAAGGCGACCCTAACCCTTGCTTAGCCTACACTCGCTCCGCCTACGACGGCGGAGCGAACTTTGCTTTCGAAAATGTCCAACTAGCGCTAAGGTGTTTTTAGTCCCCTAAGAACATCTTAGCAGTGTTCGAAAATGCGCCCCCAGATTCATAAATTCTGAGCGACGCCCCTCGTAACTCTGTTCGGTTTATGAGGCGGTTAACCGATCATCCTATAAACCGAACTGTCGGATATTGCGATCGACCCTTCCCCCCAATTGGTTCAGTTTATCGAGGGTTTAGTGTGTATATATATGTATATATATATTATATATATATATATATATATATATATATATTATATATATATATATATATATATATATATTATATATATATATATATATATATATATATATATATATATATATAATATATATATATATATATATATATATATAATATATATATATATATATATCATAATATATAATTATATATATATATATATATTATATTATTATATATATATATATATATATATATATATATATATATATATATATATACACACACACACACACACACTAAACCCTCGATAAACTGAACCAAATGGGGGGAAGGGTCGATCGCAATATCCGACAGTTCGGTTTATAGGATGATCGGTTAACCGCCTCATAAACCGAACAGTTACGAGGGGCGTCGTTCAGAATTTATGAATCTGGGGGTGCATTTTCAAACACTGCTAAGATGTTCTTAGGGGACTTAAAACACCTTAGTCCGTTATATCGAGGTATGACTATATATATATACCGTATTTGCCGGCGCATAAGACGCAGTTTTTTTCAAAGACAGGTAATGCAAAATTCACCCTGCGTCTAATGCGGCCATATTACTAATGAGAGGTCGGGCAGAGAATGCAGAATGGACGGTGGTGTATTACTAAGGGGGTCTCGAGTGATCTGTGTTGAGCAGTAGACCACTGAACACAAATTTGTAACTGTGTTACTAGTAATATCAGCAATAATGCATAATACCAAGAAAAAGTTTGAGTTTGAGAGAAAACAAGAGGTGGGGCAACAAAGTCGCGGTTTCTGCTGCCAAGATGGCCGTCATATGTAAACATGACCCCCCTCCCGCAGTCCCTCTGTCACTCTCCACTGTGAATAGATGGGAGACAGGGTAGGCCTTTATACCACCTCGATCCCTCAATCCTCACCCCTGTATCTCTATGGATAAGGAAATTGTAAACTGTAACTGGAAAGAGTGCTAGTAAAAATGCTGCAACAATACCTGTAGACGGGACAGAAGCCTTCCACACATCACACCAAGACCAAGACCCATCACGGCGCCAAAAAGGAGAAAGACTAATCAACCCTCGCGACCGTGATAGATTCACAGGTGTAAACCATGGCGAATATCTTCGATCCCGACATCGGTGCCCTTCAACAATAACAAAAAATGTATGAGATACACCTTACAGTGTAATATCTTGGTAATTTTTTGTTATTGGGTAACCACCGATTTCGAGGCCGAAACTTAGTTTTCCTAAATAGTTTTGCTGTGTTTTGAATTTATCTGGCTCTAGTTTTTATAGGAAATCAAAGTTTGTTTACATGTGTGTGTAGGGGGGTGCCCGCCCTGCCCCTCCAGGCCCGCCCTGCAAACATACCTAAGCTTCACACTGCCAATGCCATTAATATTCGATTGCGCCAAGGCAAATGGGGCTCAAAATACACAGAATGAAGGAAGATACACGATAATGGAGGTAAGAATCCTAGGACTTTTGAAAGCCCACTACCGAAATAATACCATTATCTTTACTGCAAATTTTCCACAAAGTCTAAACACATAGCATGAAAAGCAGCAAAGGCATTCTTACAACAATAAATATAAGCTAAATGTCATAAGTGGATAATATTAGAATATCAATTCGTGGAGCATCCTGCAATAAATGATGACCGATTTGGGTTACCGTACACATTCTCTTTATATTTTAACTAGTATAATTTTTCATTCACATTTACTGCACTGTGAATATTGTATTTGGGTACATCCTCAAAATCATTTGTTTTCCCTTACAAAATCTTTTTTTGAATAACTTTTAATAAATTTACGAAAAATAAATGTCCTCAAAACACTAATATTTTTTTTTTCTCAAAATATTTATGTAAAATAAGGGTGCGTCTTATGCGGAGGTGCGTCTTATGCGCCGGCAAGTACGGTATATATATATATATATATATATATATATATATATATATATATATATATATATATATATATATATATATATATATAGTCATACCTCGATATAACGGACTAAAGGGGGGAGGAGTGGTCCGTTAAAGCCGATTGTCCGTTATAGCGAGGGTATTTTTCCAAGGGTGGAAAAATATATGAAAAAACGGAAAAATTGTGAAAAAAATGAGAAATAATCACAAACACAACCAGACTGTGTAGCTATGTTGGGAGCTAAACAGTGACTGGTACTACATGCTGAATTTGGTCCGCTCCTACACGTGAAATAAATGAGAAATGATCACAAACACAACCAGACCGTGTAGCTAGTCAAGCTCAAGCTCTAGTGACAGGTAAACAAATTACTACCAGCCAGATTCAGCCGTGGCTTCCAAAGGTATTGCTTATTATCATGACTAATGCTCATTATTATATATATATATATATATATGGTTGTGAAGTGCAGTTCTATACACGTGTCACTATTTAGGTCAGTGTAGCACTGCGTGTCACCTTAGATAAGGGTGATTTAGGGTGTTGAGGTGACAGGGAGACGTAGCAGCGGCCACGCCATAACACTAATAGTCACTATTTTAAACAATACACACCTTCTACCACTAAATCACTAGCAACACAGGCTCCTTCCTTATAATATTATATCTTAATATGTGATACATCAAAACTCCTTAAACCCCAAGCATTTCAAAGTAAAATGAGAAAATAATACAATCATGTTGAGTTGACAATTCGAGCGGCGATAAGCGGTCTTAGATGAAAAAAAAAGAGAAAAAAAAAAAAATAATAATTGTCACGCACATGGAGTCCGTTACATCCGAATTCTGTTACATCGAGGTCCGTTATATCGAGGTTTGACTGTATATATATATATATATATATATATACAGGGAAGTCCCGTAATACGAGCATTCAGTATACGAGAAATCAATGATACGAGCTGAGTAAATTAGGGTCTATTTTCAAAATACGAGATCGAAAATCCAATGCTACGACATTCAAACATTGTGTTTGTTGTGTTTGGTATAGTTTTGTAGAGGTCCCAAGGTTGGGGCCGCACACCTGGCTAATTACCCCTAAAGGTCAGGCCGCACACCTGGCTAATTACCCTTCAGGTCACTCCTTGATTGGGGTGACCTGACTGGGGTCAACCAAAATCCCCCTTTGTCCAGCCCGGGAGTCCTGTATTCAGTCAGTTACCTACCAACCACTACAGTGAGAGGAACACAGGGAGAGGAGGAGTGGTGTTCCTCTCACTGTAGTGGTTGGTAGGTAACTGACTGAATACAGGACTCCCAGGCTGGACAAAGGGGAATTTTGGTTGACCCCAGTCAGGTCACCCCAAGCAAGGCGTGACCTGAAGGGTAATTAGCCAGGTGTGCGGCCCCAACCTTGGGACCTCTACAGTTTATTTTAGCTTGAAAAACATGTCTTTGATGGGGTTCTGGAACCAAACCTATATTTTACGATTAGTTGTGTACACACAAACCTCAATTTCCCGGACTAATAGGGGGGAGCACTGGTCCGGGAACCGCAAAAGTCCGGGAATCGCAACATTCCAGGAATTAGCCTTTAAAAAAAAAAAAAAAAAAAAGTCTGATGCCATTACCCATCCCTGGACGCTTATCCTACTCTAGTATTTACTGTCCGGCAACCGCCAATATCAACTACCCCGCCACGTACTTTTACGTCCGCTGAGCATGCTGCCACCTGGCGGGAGGCAGCAGAAAGTGTTCAATAGTCTCAAAGAGAAGTTCCTGCACCAGGGGCAGTGGGGGTCAGGGAACTAACGGAGGCTGTGCAGGTGAACCGTGAGTGTCGTGTGCCTAAATGTAACCAATACGATCCCTGAGCATGCTGCCACCTGGCGGAAGGTAGCAGAAAGTGTTCAATAGTCTCAAGAGACATTCCTGCACCAGGGGCAGTGGGAGTCAGGGGACTGACGGAGGCTATGCAGGTGAACTGTGAGTGTCGTATGCCCAAATGTAAACAATACGACCGCTGAGCATGCTGCCACCTGGCGGGAGGCCCGGACACTGACCAGGGGTAGGGGTGATAGGAGATGCTCGGACCGCCGGACAACTTTGTCAATTTACGAATAGGACTCGGCATTTCAATGTGTAAAAAGAAAAAAAAAAAAAAAAAGTAAAAAAAATAAAAAAAAAAAAAAAAAAAAAAAAAAAAAAAAAAAAAAAAAAAAGTCTGGGACTCTGACATATCCCCGGACCGGACCTCGGATTTTTTCCGGCAAATCCGATATCCGGGAAATCGAGGTT
Source organism: Chionoecetes opilio (assembly GCA_016584305.1). NCBI lineage: Eukaryota > Metazoa > Arthropoda > Malacostraca > Decapoda > Majidae > Chionoecetes > Chionoecetes opilio. The sequence goes on from JACEEZ010007652.1 coordinate 383,235, forward strand.
TGTGTGTATTTCGTTATACGAGATTTCGCTTTACGAGTATGCCAGGTGGAACCTAACTGCTCGTATCTTCGGGACTTCCCTGTGTATATATATACAGGAGAACCTCGTTTATCCGGCACCCTCAGGGGGGAGCGCATGCCGGATAACTCATTTTGCCGTTGTTTTGAGAGTTACTCTTATGGAATCGCCCAAAATCCCTTTTTTTTTTTTTTTTTTTTTTTTTACTGGCCAAGGGCACAACAAAAATGGGTAACACAAAGCCCGCTTAGTTGCCAGTCCCTATAAAGAAGACAGTAAGAGAATAAAATAAAAAAAGAGGGGTGAGCCAATTTTGTTCGGGAGGTGTCTTGTTACTCTTCTTTTGAAAAGATGTAAGTCATAGGAAAGTGGAAAACTAGAAACAGGAAGAGAGTTCCAGAGTTTACCAGTGAAAGGAATGAAAGGGTTGCCAACCCTGCGTACCCCGCCAAATTTGAACTCAATTTCTGCCGATTTTCTCAGTTTTTGAAATAATTATACCTAATTAATGCCTGGGTCGATTAGTGCCGTTGTTTTGAGGCTGCCGTTGTTTTAAATGCCGGTTAAATGAGGTTCTCCTGTATATATATTAGGGTGTCCCAAGATCATAGAGGGAAAAAATTAAACATGTTTTTTTCACTTGCTCGTGTTTTACTTCTGTTCACACATGCATAAGAAGAGTTCCTGTGAAATTAGATGAAATTCGGAGAATATTTAGGGGTCGCGACAAACTGAACAATTTTCTAATAACCTTCAAAAACAAAGAAAAAACTCAAAACATCCCACATTTTTAGAAAGAAACTTATAAGGAAACCAAAACAGAGTTTTCATTGTTTCCATTCAGAAAGCCTTCTTTTGAAGGTCCTCCTTCTTTTCCTGCCCCACAAGTTTCCAATGGTGGTGGGCTAACTGGAGGAGATACTTCTCCTGTGCGGCTGACTTCGTGGACCCCAGGTAGCGCTGGACTAGGGCGATGCCCCGCTCCGCGGCATCGTTGACCACTCGGAGGCCAAGTGCCCGTTTCCGAGCGTCCTTGAATCGGTCGTCCTCCTCCCACAATGCCGGGTCCTTTGCCAGGAAGCCCTCGTCCGCGTTGAGTTTCTGAAAGAAGGACCGTGTCTTTGAAGTGACGAAGGACGAGAGGGAGGAAGACATCGTCATCTTTTTTTCCTCCAATCGCTTGAGTTCCTTCTTCGAGGCGGGCTTGTCCAATGCCTTGACCATCTGCTTCTTCTCCTCCACATCAATCCTTGAGTCGAAGAAGGCCAGTCCTGCGTTTTCCTCGGAAACGTACCACAGGTGGCGTCGCAGGGCTTGTTCTGCTGCCTTGGCAATGGTTTGGTCAGGGTATGTCTTGAGGATCTCGAGGAAGAGCACGTCGTTCAACGGAGCTTTCACAGAGACCGGTGCCTCATGCCATTGCTTGCAGTACACCAGAGCAACGAAGAGGGCCACTCGTTCCACTCCGGCCTTCTCTCGACCAGTCAGCGACAGCTGGGATTTCAGCATCTGAAGCTTGAGGCAGTAGATGGCCTTGGCCATCCACCGGGCTTGATGGAGAGCTCCAGGACGGCGGAATGGTTTGGCTGGACATTCACCACCGAGGAACAGGTAGGAGAGACGGAGAAGTTCTTCATAGTCCTCCCTGGGATGGTTCTTCGACATCAGAGCCTCCTTCAGGAAGGTCAATGCGTCGTCCTTCAGCTTGCTGGCAGTGTCATTGGTGGCGAAGAACTCTACGAGGTCCTCCGATGTTTCCACCGTCTCTCTCTGCGAGGAATCCACGAAGGACCATCGATCACGGAGTCGTTTGAAGATTCCAATGTCAGGACCAGAGGAAGAGCCGAGGCTGGCTTCGAAGACATCCTTGAGGATCACCTCGTGGACATGATGACAGGCCAACCAAAGCAAGCTTCGTCCGAGTTCTTGCTCAATCCGAATGCAAGCACCTTGCACCATGCCAGTGTTCGAAGCCTTGGTGTCGAAACAGAAGGCGATGATCTTGTCCCTGACGCCCGCTTCGTCCACCTCCTTCAAGACCACTGCAGCCACGTTTCTGCCAGTCGAATCCGAGCTTGCCGGGACCCCAAGAAGGAACTCGGCGTCATCTTCCCCTGTGAGGAGGACGGCGATGCGGTCCTCCGTATCGCCAGAGAGGGACGGGAGGAGTTTTCCGTCCCAATGCAGGACCAACCTCTCAGGTATCTCCTGGTTCCGCAGTTCCACGATCTTCTCGGCAGCTTGCTCTCTCCCCGCAATTCATGCTCGATGGACCATGCTCTTCGAGACCGCCATACTCCCAATGTCCATTCCAAGAACTTGAGCGGTAGCTGCGAACGTTGACGTTGCTTGCCGCACCGACAACTTCTCTCAATCCCAAGTTGAAATGAGGTTAAGATCCTTCACGGAGATCGATGGCGACTGTTTGAGTTTTTTCCTCTGGCTTCGGGATCCACGAGCCGGTGATGACGTCGTCGACACAGGACTGCTGCTGCTGCTACTGCTTTGGCTTGGGATTTCCGCCCTTTCAGTCAGCTTGGCAATGTCGCTGTCTTCACGTTTCCGGAGCCGCTTGAGTAGAGTTCCGCGCTCGACCTGCTTCTCCACCTTCTTCACTGTCACGAGGTCAATTCCAGCCATGGATGATTCCCCTCTGTCTTCTCTCTGACTCCGTAGGAACTCCTTGTCCTCATCCTTCACGTCTGCCCGTTGGAGAGAGGAGGAGTGTGCGAGGTCGAAGATTTCTTGGAGGTCTCCTTTGAAAATCTCCTCATCCATACGACGTTTCGGCCTGTCTTTGTTCTTGTTCTTCTTGAGGTCATTGTACGCCTTTACCAGCTTTGACAGCTTCGTGCCGGCGTGAATTACTGTAGTTGTCGGAATCCCGGCGCTCGACCAGAAGGGGAGAACCTCCTCCACCACCGCCTTCCTGCTCCCGCTCGCCGTCTTCCCCATTTCCCGGTGGTGGTGGTAGTAGCGGAGGAGGACCTGCTCCTTCGATGGTAGCCGGGCTCCGGTGATTTCATCGATTGGAGCCTTGTCGATCAGCCAAAGATTACTAGCGGCTCTTGTTGCCATGTTGATAACCTGAGGGAGAAAAAAAGTGGAAATTTAGAAAAATCCTGAAATTTGAGTCACGTCACCTAAATGTTCACTTTGTCGGGACCCCTAAATATTACTCAATTCGCCCAAAATTTCAACGCAATATTGTTTTACTATGAGAGAACCGGAATAACACACGAGCGTGCAACATTTCAAAACTTTAGCATTTTGGGACACCCTACTGTACAACTTAATTTTACATCACTTGAGCACTTAATTACTGCAACACTATGCCCTGTCCATTAACTCTACCTTCGACTGCGAGTGCATGGGAGGACACAGGGGGCGGCATGAGCCTCTAATCACAGGCGTCACTATAAGAATCCTGCCTGCACCACCACAGGCGAGGGCCAACCATCACAGCCCTCGAGTGAGCCTTCAGGGCATACCATCCCACCCCTGGAGGTCACTGCCTACACGCGCTATAGACATAGGTGGGAAAAAAAAAGAAAAAAAAAGAAAAAAAAAAAAAAACTTGTCTTTGCCATGCCGAGTTATATCAAATTCCGAGTTATACAGTGCCGAGTTATAAGGGTTTTACTGTATATATACATATACAGTAAACCCTCTCGTATTCGGACTAATTGGGCCAAGGAGTGGTCCGAGTAATGCAAGGATAAAAAAAATAATGCAGGGATAAAATAATATATTTTTTTTAAATGCAAAAAATAAATATATTTTAGGTGAATATAGAAAATTTCTAGGTCACGCATATATCAATAAATATAAGATAAATCATGTAAATAAATAAATCTACAGTAAAAATACACAATACAGTAATGCACAGGAGTAGTGTACAGTACTACAGGAGAACCTCATTTAACCGGCATTTAAAACAACGGCAGCCTCAAAACAACGGCACTAATCGACCCAGGCATTAATTAGGTATAATTATTTCAAAAACTGAGAAAATCGGCAGAAATTTAGTTGGGCAAGGCTGTGGTCTACACAGACTCCCTCTCCTCACTCCCTCTCCTCACTCCACCTCCTCCTCTCCCGCCATCCACGATCCTCTACGTCCCTCGTCTACACCATCCAGAGGGCCCTTCACCTTACCAACGAGGGGTGGGAGATCGCCTTCCAGTGGGTTCCCTCCCACGCTGGTATCCCAGGCAACGAGGTAGCTGATTCTGCTGCCAGGATGGCCTTAACAGATGTAAACACGACACCCTTCCCTCTGCCGCTCTCCACGGCCACACGCCTCATCTTGCCTCGTCTGCCTCTCCACCTGGAATAACACACTCGGCGATGCCCTCCGCATCACCTCCATGGGCCAATACCGCAGTGACTCTTCCCCCCAGCCGTGGATACGGAAAAAGTCCTGCGTCCTGGATGTCACTCTCACCCGCCTACGCCTGGGGCACACGACACTCACAGCTCACCTGCATCGCCTCTGTCTGTCCCCTGACCCCCACTGCCCTTGGTGCATGAATTTTCCGGAGACTATTGAACACTTTCTGCTGCAGTGTCCGCGCTTCCACTCACACCGTGTAGTGCTACATTCTCAACTCCTCGCCCTGAACGTCACCACCTTTGACCTGCCCACCCTGCTGGCGGTGGCTGGCGTTCCCCCCTCTCGGCAACACGCCGTCATCCGCCTCACCTGTGCCTTCCTGAGGAAGACAGGTCAACTACCACGCCTGTGATAGCATCATAGGACATCACCAGGGCTTATAGTGTTCCCCAAGGGATCCTCGCTGCCCTAAGACAACAACAACAACAACCTCTAAAAACCACAGTATTTATTGGGATTTTGGGCGATTCCATAACAGTAACTCTCAAAACAACGGCAAAATGAGTTATCCGGCATGCGCTCCCCCCTGAGGGTGCCGGATAAACGAGGTTCTCCTGTATCAGTCCTACGTCCAGCAGCGGCAGCCTGCAGCAGTATCATGATGGTGGAGATTTCCTCCTCCTTCTTGGTGTTGGTGGATCATAAATGCTCTGCCTGGCTGCCTGGGCCTCTAACCTCACTGACTTACATCATGACACCCTACCTACCCCTTATAAAAAAAACAATAATAATAATAATAAAATTAAATAAAAAAATAAAAAATATATACATAATTTAAAAAAAGGGTAGAAGTTTAAAAAAAAAAAAAAAAAAAGGAGGCGGAGGAGGTCCGAATAATGAGGGTCCGAATAGTTATCTAATAGCGCACACGACACACTCTCCTCCCCCGACAACTAATGGGCCCCAGACATAACTACGTCACGGTTTGTTTATATCGGTGCATTGTGGGGATAAGTCGGGGTCGCCGCGGGTGGACCTAAGAAGGGAAAACTACGGCGATGGAAGAATTTAGAGTTATTTTGCGCGAAATTGATATTCCAGGTGCTATGTTACTGTGCTCTGTTCTCGCTGAGAACACTATAGAGAATACCTGAGGTAATGGCTGATGTGCAGAGGCTTCTAAACCAAGAAAACTGAGTCATAACAGAGCCTCGTCAAAAGGTAAGCAACTGGTAGGTACGTAATGTGTCCCTACCACTTGCTTACTTCTTAATGAGACTCTGCTGTGACTGTTTTCATGGTTTAGAAGCCTTTGCACATCAACCATCACCTCAGGTCTTCTCTATGTTGTCAGCGAGCACGGAAATATAGCACCTGGAATATCAATTTCGCCCAAAACAACTCAAAATATTTTCATCGTCGTAGTCTTCTCTTTGTAGGTTGTACATATTCATGGTTATTATAGTATTAAAATACCTTATTAATTGAGTTCCTTTTGTTGTGTTTCCTCATAATAAGTAGTGTACATCATGGTTTAAGTGTTACTTGACGAGCCAATGAATACTCGAGTCTATATCAACATCGGTTACCGGTCGTTTCGCCCACACGTAAATTCGCCCACAAGACATTTCGCCCACATGTAAGAGTCAATTCGCCCATATGTAAGAGTCAATTCGCCCACTCTAAAGTCAATTCGCCCACACGATCATGTCACGGAGTCATGTAACTATATCTTCCTCTGGCAGAAATGGAATGAACCACCAGTAGCCTTGGGCAAAATGACGATAAATTTCTAGTGTTTGCTACTCTCCCACTTCGCCCAAACAAGTTTGGGGACCTGTGGGAATGCGGGGTTTTGGGTTGGGGAACAAATTATGCGTCGGAAACACGTAATTAAAGAGTTGTGTGAGGGGGGGTAAGATTCCCTAGATCTAGGGTAATTTCCTTATATCTAGAGAAAATTGCCTAACCAAAATAAACCTAACCCAACCAAAATTAACCTACCCTAGCAGGGCTTGACCCACTGATAACCTAACCTAACCAAATCTAACCTAAGCTAACCTAACCTAACCAAATCTAACCTAACCTAACCTAACCAAATCTAACCTAACCTAACCAAATCTAACCTAAACTACCCAAATGTAACCTACCCTAACCTAACCTAAACAAATCTAACCTAACCTCTTTGCGGGGGGTTGGGGGGGGGGGGTTCTCGACACACTAAACAAATATAACCTAACCTCCTAGCTCCTAGACTCCATAGTGTGGGCGAAATGACTCCATAGTGTGGGCGAATTGACCTGTGGGCGAAATGACTCCATGGTGTGGCGAAATGGCATGCGGGCGAAATGACCAGATACCTCAACATCACCAACCTTTGCTTTGATTTATCTTATTACTCCATCCATAAACAAGTTGCATAACCACGGTGACATTACCCATCATGGCCTCATGGTACCTGGTACTGTCGTCTACCGATATTTTTATCCCTACACAAATCGGGAAAACTCGCCGACGGTAATGGTTAGGTTAGATTTTGCTTTGATTTATCTTATTACTCCATCCATAAACAAGTTGCATAACCACGGTGACATTACCCATCCTTGCCTCATGGTACCTGGTATTCTCGTCTACCGAAATGCTCGTCCCTACACAAATCGGGAAAACTCTCCGACGGTAATTGTTAGGTTAGGTTACCGTTAGGTTAGGTAAAGGTCAGTTAGGTTACGTTTTCATAATCACAGGTAAAAGCTTGTTAGTTATACATACATACTCCACTCCATACACACTCTTTAACCCTTCAATACATCCCACATTCCCTCCCAGTCTACTCTGTCATATGCTTTGGTATTAGTCCAGATGAACACCGAACTCACTTTGGTGAACGAAACAATTTTTTTCTGGTGTGTTTTTATGTGTTTTGAATGAATCTGCCAAACGTTTGTCGCAATTTTTTTTTTTTTTTTTTTTTTTTTTAGGTACAGGTTAGTTTTTTTTATTTTTGTTTTTTTTAGTTAGGTAAAGGTTAGGTTAGGTTTAGGTTTTTTTTTTTGTCATTTTTGCCAAAAAAATAAAAAAATAATTAAAAAAACAAAACAATTACGACAGTAACGGTTAGCAGATTCATTCAAAACATATAAAAACACACCAGAAAAAAAAAATTTCGCTCACCAAAGTGAGTTCGGTGTTCATCTGGATATTTATCTATGCTTTCTCTAAATCCATGAATGCAGCATACATCTTCTTGTATTTTGCTAACATTGTCTTAATTATCATTCGCATATCTAAGATCTGATCTACACAATCTTTCCCAGTTCTAAATCTGCCTTGCTCCTCACTAACCTTGCCATTTGTGATTTTTTGTACTCTTCCAATTATGATTTTACCATACAGTTTGCCTCATCACTGTGGAGTACATGATGACTCAATGAAGCTAAATATAAGCCAACCTGGTAACAACATTGCCAATCTAGCTAATCACAGCCCTGGAATTATACCACAGCTTAGGTAACCTTAGGTTACCTAACGGTAACCTAACCTAACCATTACCGTCGCGAGTTTTCCCGATTTGTGTAGGGACGAGCATTTCGGTAGACGAGAGTACCAGGTACCATGAGGCAAGGATGGGTAATGTCACCGTGGTTATGCAAAAATTGCATTAATAGCACTTCGATATGTTGGATGAAGAAGAGGAGTTGAACTCTAAAAGACACTGTTTTGGGTACATAAAGTCTTGAGAAAACGACAAATATCAGCACGGAACAGTCTCATTACGTTAAAATATTCTTCCCCAGAAACCGTTACGTGACAGGACGGTGATGTATTGGAGCCGTGACGGCGGCGCACCGTTTAGTGTAACACGTCTATTTGTTTGAATGTATGAAATTCTAACGAATGTGATGAGACGGTGCCGTGTCACCATGATGGTATGGTGTGATTCGGCCTTGAGTCGGACGGTGTGGCACCGTGATGGGTCTTGGTCTTGGTGTACCGTGTAGAAGATTTTTGTCCCGTCTACATCTACCGTTGCAGCCTTTTTATTAGCACTTTCATACAGTTTCCTTATCCGGAAAAGTAAAGGGGTGAGGATTGAAGGGTCGAGGTGGTATAAAGGTCTATGCTGTCTCCTATCTCACCTTGCTTACCACTGTAGCGGTGCTAACACACACACGCACATACACACCTGCATCGGCTTAGGCCACCCCCATATCTGGGACCAAGATTAGAGGGTGACCTGACGCTGACCTGACTTGTCCTCGCCGACACAACTGCAACAACAGCCAGGTAATTCAGTCAGCCACAGGACACACAAAGATACACACGCCGCGCACCTCTTGTCCGCACGTTGTACAATGACTCGCTGTCAAATAAACTACAAAGCCACGACGCCCTTTCTCCATCCTTGTGTGTATAGACAGACTCCCCAAGATACTACACCACCCTCTCACCGCTCACACTCCTTCAAATAAAACTTTAACACGCTCTTTGTTTCACTATTCCATTTATCAACAACACTCATTCCAGCGAAAATTCCAGCACCATTTTCTGCCTCCCTTCTATCATCTTCCAACTGTTGTGTCAACTTGTGTGGCCCTAGTCGAATGCGGGTTAAAGCGACATCTAATATGCGGGATATTTGTCTTCTCCATGGGTGCGGGGAGGAGTCTGAGCGGTAATGACCCAAGGTGGATGCGCGGAGGGCTTCGCCGAGTGAAGTATCCCAGGTGAAGCGGCAGACCTGAGATATCAGACGTTTTACATTGGAGAGCAGCAGCGGGGGGTGGATGATGTTTACATCTGACACGGCCGTCTTGGCAGCAACAATCGCTATCTTGTTGCCCCAGCTCATGTTTTCTCTTAAACTCCAACCTTTTCTTAATATTATGCATCACTGTTGATAACACAGTTACAAATTTGCGCTCAGTGGACTACTGCTCAACACAGATCACTCCAGACCCCTTTAGTAATACACCACCGGCTGTTCTGCATTATCTGCCTGACCTCTCATTCGCTAATATGGCCGCATTAGACGCAGGGTGAACTTTGCATTCCTTTTTTAGGGAAAAAACTGCGTCTTATGCGCCGGCAAATACGGTATATAGCGCTACAATCCCTTTCAACAGCGCTATTGCAACGGTTACAAGTGGATTCTGTATAGCGGGGTTATCCCACAGGTGTTGCCATATCGCAGTCGTGGCGCTATTTTTCAAGTCACTAATAATTACTACCTATTTCACGGCCTGTAGAGGGTGTTGGTGGCGTAGCGTGATGCTGTAGGAAGGATGGTACAGGGAGGTCCCGAAGATACGAGCAGTTAGGTTCCACCTGGCATACTCGTAAAGCGAAATCTCGTATAACGAAACACATAACTAATGGTAAAATATAGGTTTGGTTCCCTGGACCATCAATTTAAAAAAAAAAAAAAAAAAAAAAAAAAAATGTGTTTTTCAAGCTAAAATAAACTATAGCAAACACAACAAGCACACAGCGTCTATATTACCCACACTGTACTACCTATTCTGTAGAAAAAGCATTATGAAAGAGAAAATAGCACACAAAATAACATAACTGCACATTAATTAAACATAAAACATGCATAACAAACAAAAAAGACGTTGTACTGTAGGGAACCCCGCGTGATACAAAAGAGGGTAGTGTAGGGGTCCCAAGGTTGGGACAGCACACCTGGCTGGCTGACCCCTAAGGATCAGGCCGCGCCATATGCTTAATTACCCTTCAGGTCACGCCTTGCTAGGGGTGACCTGACTGCGGTCCCAAGGTTGGAGCCACACACCTGGCTAATTAACCCTAAATGTCAGGCTGCGCCATATGCTTAATTACCCTTCAGGTCATGGCTTGCTAGGGGTGACCTGACTGGGGTCAACCAAATCCCCCTTTGTCCAGCCTGGGAGTGGTAGGGTGCGTATTTTGAACTTGATAATTTTACTCACCCCAGTTTGAATGTCGTAGCATTGGATTTTCGATCTCGTATATTGAAAATAGACCCTAATTTACACATCTCGTATCATCGGATTCTCGTATACCGGGACCTCCCTGTATATAATAGCTACTAGAGGGGCACGTGAGAGGGTTAGAACTAGAGAACACGAGAAATAACGCAGGAAAATACACAGAGGTAGTGGTGGTGGTCGAGCTTATACCTTCAAGCAGCGGTGCCGCTGTTGCCACGGATACAATATTTTCACATCATGTATGTCTTCCATTACTAATATTGTCTTCCAGAACCACTGATAATAAATATATTTTAAATCAGACCTTGGAAACAGCATTATTTTGATATTGCAAAACTTAGTTACGTATAATGTTCTATAAATTGTGGCACCACCACTCACGCATTCTGGAAAAAAGCCGCGAAAAGAATTGGGAGCTCAGAATCTTGGAGCCTGGCGACGCACGTCTGTCAAGCAGGAAGTGACGTCACGATGACGTCACGATGACAAGATGCACGTAGATTACGTCCAGCAAAAACGTGTAGTTTGAACCCCGCCTTACGAGCTCTGGTAGAAAGGGGGTACCTAATGGTACCGTATAAGGGAGGAAATATATTTACAAAATTTAATAGATGTGAACAACTGAACATCTAGGTCAAATATTTCTGCTTTCATTGCTTCGTTGGCATGAAGAAACAAACATAGGAAAATAGCAATTTTTGTGGTTACGCTTTCCAAGCGAGCTAGCTAAACCTGTGGTGTACGTGTACGAAGGGTGCAAGGATTGCATAGGCCTACACATATATGAAGTACACGGAGGTGAACAGAGCTGCAAACATGCGTGCGTGCAAACGGAGATTATCACTGCTAGAATGGCCACGTCATGCATGTTCTCTCGACTCGCACGCACTCTATCAGCGCTCGCAGGGCTCAGCTCATGCATCATCATCATAGAACTAGTCAGGCAGTATCTATAGACAGTACAACGCTGTATGGCGCGCCGTGAATCGAAACAGTCAAGATTTTTCTGCATGTATGATAATAAATTCCGACCTTCCCCACGCCGCGATGCACTTTTTAATCCTGGTCTCGACCTGGTCTCGAGCCAAACTCAGAGACCAGAATCTTTGAGACCAAGATCAAGACCAAGACCACATCAAACGAGACCAAGACCAAGACCACATCAAACGAGACCAAGACCAAGACCACATGAAACTGGTCTCGAGACCGGTCTCGAGACCAAGACCAGTCTCGAGACCTACAACACTGACTGCGATACTATTGCACCGCCAAAAAAGTATCGCAGTACATATCACAAAGCATTCAAAAGTAGCGGAGTATAAGCATCGCAACTCAAGTATCGCTTAAATTTCCCGCGATACTTTGTCAGTTTAAAAATAAATATATCACAATGTTTTAATGTGCCTAAACTGTAGTTTAAGTAAAATAGATCTTTTTTTTTGCAAATACAGTGTTTTCTTAGGTAGCAAAGTATCGCAAAACAAAATTTTTGGTATTGCAGTATCGCTGCGATACTATCGCTTTAAGAAAAAAGTATCGGTAGCTGAGTATCACAGTATCGCGTATCATTTTAAGCAAATCCGAAAAAGAAGCGGAGTATCGCGTATCGAACTAGCGGGAAAAAAGTATCGCAGTATCGTTATCGCACTACCAAAAAAAAGTATCGCGACCACCTCTGTGCTTTGCTGATTTTGGCAGTTCATCAAATAGATATCCTCTCGATGGTGAATTCAGAGTGTAAGCAGAATGAGGATTTACCCAGGCCACTTATTTAATCGTGAATTTCATCATTTAGTGAATATCTTTTTCTGAATTTGGGATACAGCTTCTATCAAGAAAGACTGACATGACTTATAAAACTATGGAAGTTCTTCGATCATTAGTTACTGTTCCCGATTGTATTAGATCACTTAATGCTGCTGATGCACTCACTCCTAAATATTATTCTCAATGGGGATTAAGACACTTGAAACAATGGGTTGAGCAGGACTAAGGAATGAAATGTTAACATTCTTGACAAAATTCACATCCTTAAAGTCAGAACACAAGCTTTTAAAGAGATTTAATATCTCAGTTCTTAGTGTGAAAATAATGGAGCCTCACTGGAGGAGCGTTTTGTAACTGTTAAACACACCCAATTTTGTAGTCTAGAAATTCGAGGCAGGTTCGAGTAAATCTGTTTTTCAAGGCAGTAACAATCATGCCATATACATTTTGTTGGGGTCATTAAGAGCTAATTTTGTTTTGTATAATACAACTCCAATACATCCCACTGTTCTAACATGCCTGTAGAGACAACCATCTGGTTTGGCCTGGAGCCAGGATTTTATGATGTCCAATCTCAACGAATTTTTGAAGCTCTTGGAATGCATGTTGCTTCTTGAAGCTATTACTAAAGTGTGCAAAAGTTACGGCATAAAACTTCAACATATTTAAGAAGTTTGAGGCATTTGATGCACAGATATGAATAATGTAGCCTGAACGTTAATAATTATGACATGAGGCAAATTTGTTTTTAATAATGTAGCTACTGAATGGTTGGCTTCCATCATCACATTGGCAGTGTCAGAACAAAACCCACCAATATTATCAACAGGAATGTCTTTTGATGTGAACATTCTTTCATGGCACTGAACATTCTTATAGCTGAACTAACATTAACCTCTATCAAATCTACAAGAGTTTTCAATCTTCCCTTTCTCAAAACATAAAAAGCCTTTCACGTAAAATTTCAAATAGTCCAGTACAAAAATGCTTTCCAAACACTTGTCTAAAGGCTCTTTGGGTTAATACTTGGCTAAAGACTTAATGCTTGAGGCTCTTTGCTTCTCTAATGTTACCTCTTTAAAGACATCACAGCTGGAAGCATTACTTAAGCATCTCTAGTATGGGTTCACATAATGAAATGGGCAACCTATGCTCTCATAGAAAAGTACACCCGAAGTTAAAAAAAATTTGTGCTGATTTTTTAATTGGGTCATTTGCAATAGCAAAAGTTACAACTGACTTTGTCTTTGAAATTTGCACACTAAGCTGTTTGTGTCTAAGATCGTGATTGCCTATATAGTAATTTATGATTTTCCACATGTTATGTCCAAGTTACAAATTTCACAGAAGGCATAATCTTTACTACTGGTTGATCTAACTGACTTGATAACTGATAACCACCCAACAAACTGAGGCTCACACTTACAGCTTTCACGCCAATTTTGAATGTACATAATAATTAGTTTTAACACATTTTAGTTTTCTTCTAAAATGACGTGTTTGGGTCATCTTGAACTTTTGAGGTTGTAAGACCGTGTAGGTGTTCCTGAGTCATCAAAATCATCAGAACTAGTTTCATCATCCATTCTGAATGAAACAACAGCGATAGTAGAAGTAGTAGAAATAATATATAAGGGGCCATAACCCCCCCCCCCGAAATGTCCTTGTTAGAAATCAAAATACACTAAGTCAGTTTAAAGAAAAGATATTACAGCTTCTAGCAATGTGACAGCGTCACCTGCCCTTGCAAACCTATTACCTTGCTTTGGTAGCACTTATGATTCACGTAATCCCTTGGACAAGCCTCTAATACTACCTTGCTTTGGTGGCACTTATGCTTTACGTAATCCCTTGGACAAGCATCTAACACTACCACAACTATTGTTTCAGTAGCAGAAAAAGAAATAAGGCCTGAAAAGGGAATCAGCTGATGGCGGAAAAATGTGACCTGCAGCGGCTAGCGAGAAATCTGGCGGGTTTACTACACTGGGTGGAACAAAAAGTCTAGTCACACACCCCCCTACCCGAAAAAAAATTCCTTAGTGCGCCCCTGTGTAGGGCTCCCTGGCTCTCCATATACTTTCATTTATGATCCCCACATATTATAGGTATGTGCATATTCTCCGATTTCACGCTTGACAACTTTGTCAACATTTCAGCTCAGCCCCGTTTTCTTTTCATCGAAATTGGCAAAATTTAGCGCAAAAGTTGTGTTGTGAACCCCCTAAGAAATCAGTTTTTTGTGTGTTTTCCTGTGATTGCACGAGCTTACACATGATTTGATGACGTAGTACACACATTGACCCCTCAACTCGTTGCAGAAACAATTCTCGAAAATTCTCGGAACATTTCTGAAATCACGTATATTCCGCGGAAATGGAGATGTGTTTCGTGACAGGTCGCCAAAACGCTCGTCAATTTTGCTGAAGGCGAGTGAAATTAATCTTGAAACTAATAAAATAAGTTTCTTTAGTTATTTGTCCGTCTATATGTCGAATTTGATAAGTTTTTATCGAGTAGCAACAATTTTATCAGGCTATCTGTAATCGATGTCAATGCACTGTTTTTCATTTCGTTGTTCGTTCGTTCTGTTTGTTTGTTTGGTAATTATGGAGGAGAGTTTCACGTTCGTTTTCAGAGACACCAACTACTTTTTCTTGGCCTACAATAGGTGCTTGTTCTAATGGTGCTAGTTTTATTTTGCGCAAACCAAAAAAAAATATATATATATATATATATAAAAAAAAAAAAAAAAAAAAAAAAAAATATATATATATGAAACCTAACCTAACCTTATGTTTTAATGAAACCTAACCTAACCTAACCATGAGTGTTCATGATGCCAAATTTTTATCGGTCACAATAATCCTATTGTTTTATAAGACAAAAATATGCCCAAAAGGCGAACTTCTATTTGATGTAACTTTCTTATTTTAGGTCCTAGGAGGGTCATCTTGGTGTCATTGGAAAGTTTGTTTCAAGACCTTTCCACTGATACCTCCTGCAATAGCATTTAACAATTTTGAAAAATTTTCCCACATAGCTACATATTATGCTGCTCAAGAACTTAATTATGATCATCCCTCAACAAACGAAATAAAACATAAGCATTACCCTAAAATTACCCTATATTATGCATTACCCTAACCGCTACCCTAAAAGGGGTCTGATTACCCTAGTTTAGGGTATTTTACCCTAAAATGGAAGCCCTGGTCTGGGGCCCATTGTGTAGGGAATTCTGATCCTAGTGTAAAATAATACCCTTAAAACCACCGATCGTCTATTGGTTTAAACTGCACTTACACCAGATATGGCCACCACATACCACGGACAGATATGGAGGCGGTTAATAGGATCTGGGTAGATCAGTAGTGAACCCGCAAAATTAAGTGACAAATCTTTCCAAATCTCGTACTTACAGCTGAAGAATTAGCCATGAGTCTGACGATTCCCTGCTCTTGGTGTTTGCTTCTTAATAAGTAATGTACAGGCCATCGGTCATGTGTGAAGGGAGGCAGTGCAGTATCGACCATAGATATATGACTTGGGCCTTTAAATCTGGGAGCTTGCACTCTGGTGTGATCTTGATCTTGATCTTGATTTGGGAGTCACACAGCGAAGGCTGTCAGTGAAGCCTTTGGTCCGGCGTTCTCCCACACGCGTAATCTGTTGGGAGAGAAGCAAAAGGGGGGGGAGGAAACACAGCCAGGTGTTCTCCCCCCCCTCCCAGCACCACACCTATACGGGGTCCCCCATCACTGAGGGGCCCCCTGCCTCTCATGCTCTCGCATGCATGCTCTCCAAGAATTCTCCAAGAATTCTTTTACACTCAATCACACGACTGTCACTCCTCCCCTCAGCACACAACCCCAGCAGGTACTCCATCTCCACTCTCCTGTCTCTCATCTCTCGCCATTCTTCCACTCCGACCTCTCCTACCACAACCTCCAACATTTTTGTTCTAGCATACTCATACCGTTCACATTCCAGCATCAAGTGTTCCACGGTTTCATCCACTCCTGTCACACACATCACACACACCTTGCTGCCACCATTCTTCCATCTGTACATACGACTATTTACCTCCAGCGACTTGTGGGGGTGTGTGGCAGCCCTCATCTTCCCGCCACATCTCAGCGTCACCCTAGGCGGGCAGTTGTGACTCCGGCGAGGCAGTGACCAGTCGTCCTGTCATCTCTCTGTAATTAGAGGTTAAGTCTCCAATAAACATCGTGCCGCGCCCCCAGCCCTTCTGTGTTCCAACCCCAATATGGCGCAGTATCTTCAGGGGCTCATGGAGGAAGGCATGGGCGGCGTAGAGACGCCTCCGGCAGGCAGCGGGCGCGCGGGAACAGCCGCGTGATCCATCCTGCCGCCATACCATATCGCCACGCGTTATACACCAAGCCCCGACATCACACCAGCCACTCAGCAGCAACTCTGGCCAACGACCCGGCAGCATCGCCCACCACCTCCTCCAGGACCAGGGGGAGCGACCGTGGGCATGTCGGCGGCAACGTTTGAGGCATGGGCCACCAGTGTAGAGGACTACAGCAGCATCTGCGGTTGGGCGGCACCCACAGCGGCACCTTATGTACGCCTCCGTTGTAACACAGAGGAGCAACAGCGCATCGACACGCGCCTGGCAAGCAACTGTTCAGGCAGCTCTCAACCACGGAGGCAATCGACGTTGTAAGAAGCGTGGTGATTTATGTCACATACATATTTAATTTGAAAGTTCTCTTACCTAACATCAAACCCATATATCCCTGCCCGACTCCATACCCTAGCTAATCAACTAACTAGGATACTTATCGGTGGATAGTGGGTTGAATTACGGCTGTAGGTTTTGATCAATACTGCAATGGTCTTGTGATCCGCAGTGGTCGCCGGGATCGAGGCAGCCCGTGAAATACAGAAGCGGAGGGGCGGAGGCGAGTGTTTCGTTACGGCGTCAGAAGGGCTTTCACACCAAGTTACTGACGCACGGCTATCATCAGTGTGTTGTTTCTTTACACATGTCCTTTGATTTTAGACTATATGTACAAAGAGTCTATATAAAATTCTTATCAATGTAATCATATAAGATCAAAGTAATGTTACTCTCACGGGAACTGGAATGGTACTGTCCTTTTAGTCCAGCACGTCTATTAACAATTAGATGTTATCCTCACGGAGGGTCTGGGTGTACTGATTCTCCGATAGGCAGCGGCTACCCATCTAACCATCACCGGCGGGCCTACGTAGGCTGTAGAGCGGCGAACGGCGGCCGCCGGCGGCAAATTTACCTCCGTCAGCCCTCTGAAGGCCCGCTGGTGTATTTTCAGACGGGATAATTTACTATGTTGAAAATTAATGTACAGAATTTCAAGAATTGAATATTTCTATGTGTAAACATTTTGAAACAAGTTATATGATTATCTTGCTGTAGTATTACATCAGTAGTGACAAGCAGCGGCAACTTGACGTCAATCCTCCGGAGGCCAGCTAGTAGGTATTTGTAAGTGGGAAATATTCATTTCATATTATATATATTAACACAGTAATATACATAGTATCTCAATATCGGTACCATCACTATCATTAGGCCTGTTCAAGCTATTAAAAATTGTTATAAAAGTTTTTATAATAGTTTATAGAAATGATCATATTTCAGTTTATTTCAAATATTTCCAGCTTAATCAGGAACACCGAGAGATACATAGAAATAAAGATGCGATACGTACATAGGAAGGAGTTTACGTGGAAAAAGGTTATCAGTTAGTCTATGTGTGTAGCTAGTATCATATAAAAATAACATTTGATTATCTGAGCAAGGATTACGGGATAACACAAGGTCATATTTTCCCTTATTTCAATCATTTCCAACATATTATCAACACATATCAATACTCAACGATACACCTAATAAGGAATATGTAGATGATGGAGAATTAACATGGATAATATAATGATTTAGAATAGAATATTATTTGAAATCATTACGCAGCTATCAATGCACTAAACTGCCATACGTACGATCGATAGCCATTACAAAGGGTTAAGAACCCACAAAAGGCCTAAATTATCACCCTTAACCAGTCGATAACATAATGAGAACTTAGTTATAACATGTTTTCGCTCCTTCATTATGTCGAAATAGACTGAATAATATAAATAATTGCAGTACGACACGTTTTTTTAGGAATTCCTCGGCAGCGTTGTGTCAGTGACTCAGTGAAATCAGTTACTTGGAAAACGCACAAGAGGGTGGATGTTGTTATGTTGTTCGCCGCAATCAATATCCTTCTACATTGCTGTACAGTGTTCCACATACACCAGCATGTAAACCCAATAACGAAAATGTTTTTGTACTTATGAAATAAACAATGTCCGTAGCAATTATGATCTCCTTTTCATCGTATTACTGGATAACGACATAGGAATATTTATGGTTATACTTTCTAAGTATATTGCAGATATCGTAATGTTTTTATAAGTGTTGAACAGCCCATTAGTCTATTAATCGGCTAATAGGTTGTGCAACACCCCTTAAAACATTACTATATCTACAATATACTTAGAAAGTATAACCATTAATATTCCTCAATCAGTTAATATAACAGCGGCAAATGGTCATATGCCCTACGGCGGGCCGCTGGAAGCGGCCCGTCGGTGAGCCTCTGAGCAAATCCCCAGCGGCCCTACGTCGTACACTTCCGTCGGGCCGCCGGTATGACATACGGAGGTCCTCCGGAGGCCCTCCGTCTTTGTGTTTGCTGGGTAGCGGCCACCCTACCTATAGCCACGTACAGAAATCTTAGTGGCTAGTATTTATGGGCGGCAACCAATGACCGCGCTCCAAATTCAGGTGCTAATTATTGAAGTGCAATGTTTATTAACCACTGGGAATATTAATTTATCCTATCCCAGTACTAATCATTTACTTAAATTACCTTAATTATTACCCATTACCATTATAATTATATATATACATGCCTACTCACACTCCCATCACGAGCGGTTAAATACTTCACTCACAAGGGGGGGGAGGGAAACAAAACCACCACTCTACCAATTATGAGAGGGTGGTTTATGGATAATTTCCACACTGGGGGCCGGCGAAAACTGAAGGTTCGCTTCATGTGACATCACCCCAGGCCACATAGCGCCGGAACATTTCAATAGTGGTTTCGGCACTGTAGTCTTTGGCTATTTTAAAATTAATAGTCTTGATAGAGGTACCAGTGAATATGCTGACATATACTTGATCGGGAGGAGAGTTATCTCCTGATGTTATAGTATCCCCAGTATAGTTATCACCATTGACCTCAAATGGTTTTAGGATCTCTTTATCAGCGTGAAGTTTAGGGGGACTTAGATAGGAGACTAGTCTACACTCAGATCTATTAAATTTAATGAGAGATTTGAGGTAATATTTGACTGCCTGTCTACCATGATTTATCCAAAAATTACACCTGATATCGGCTAATATTGTAGCCATTCCGCCATGTAATGAGTTCCTATGATATTCTTCCACCAACAATTTAGTAAGATGATGGCGTTTGGGAATTAGTATGGGATGGCAGGTTTTATTTGGAAGATCAGCTTGAAAATTTCGACCTCGACACCTAATACCCTCATGATCAAGGAACATACCCAATATGGTCAATTTGTTCCATGGGGGCTGGCTGAAGCCAATAGCTGATATTCATCAGGAAATACCTGCTTCTGTATTGTTCTGATACAAAACTTCAAAGGATCAGAGCTATCCCTTTTATTAACCCTGCAGGGAATATTAACCTTGCAGGGAGTATCAACCTTGCAGGGAGTATTAACCCTGCAGGGAGTATTAACCCTGCAGGGAGTATTAACCCTGCAGGGAGAATCAACCCTGCAGCGAGTATTAACCCTGCAGGGAGTATTAACCTTGCAGGGAGTATTAACCCTACAGGGAATATTGCTCAATAAGGAAAACCTTTCTATGTCTATCACAGGATCTGGGATCAATTAAGGTTCCCTTATTATATCTTCAGATATGTCTGACTGAGTGGAAACCATATTAGGATTATTATTACACTCTTTCAGCCAGGTAGGGCCTTTAAACCATAATCCTGTATTCAATTTGAGGTTGCTATCTCCTCGCGACACATTATTATTAGGATTTTCATTAGTGGCAATATATTCATTATGAACTGGAATACCACTTTCCTCTAAAACCTCACTTATTGGTGTGGGCAAGAAAGTGGTTCCTATTCTGGTTATTAATAGGGGTTGTGCATGACTAGGAATACTCTCCTGTTCGACTGTATGGGTATGTGGGATGGGTCCCATTATTACCTTACCACCAGCACTAGTGAACATTGAGACGTTATGTATTTTGATGACCTTCCTTAGGTAACGCCCAAAATAATCGGCTCCTATTATTAATTGGAAAGGTCCATCAACGTCTTTGAAGGTATTGCTAACTAGTTTAACACCATTATCCCTCAGCATTTCAGCTGTGTCCTTTAAGCGGCTATCACACGGTGCGTTTCGTCGGACTGTTTCGTCGAACTTGCCATTTGGTTGGACTGTTTGGTCGAACTTCGAGGGTCATTTCGCCGAACATGTTCGATGAAATGGTTTTGTGAAATTATACAAAATGTTGCACATACGTCGAACATACTCTGGGGTCAAAATAAGTCTATACTTTTTCTGTAAATTATAAATAGTGTTAGCAATTATTAAGCATGAAAATGAACACAATCATATAATACGTTACAGTAAAATTAATACAGATCAGTCTATATTATATATGTGATAGATTTTCAGAAATATGAAGCTGATTTGATGTGTTTACAATTTGCGGTAGAATGATTACTAGTAGAATTATAGAATATGAGATCAGTTCATCCCGGCGGTGTGATGAACATTACATTATGATATTACGTGTATTAAATACACGGACAGTGAATTTACTGTAACCTCCGGGAGACACCGCAGTACTGTAAATGTAATATCCAGGCGGCAACAGAACAGTAAAGAATAAAACCAACAATGAGCCTGTTTCAACCTGGACAGCCCAGTCGTCGTCCTCTGGCAAGTGGCAACTTTGTCAAACTTCGGACGACGCACTGCCGGCTGCCACAGCCTGTGAACCTCTGGGGGGGCATTTTGGAACACTACTAAGACCATCTTAGGGGACTAAGACCATCTTAGCGCTAGTTGGACATTTTCGGAAGCAAATTTCGTTCCGCCTAAGACAGTGCAGCGAGTGTAGGCTAAGGCAGGGTTGGGATCGTCTTAGCCCGCAATTTTCTCCGTCACCATAACAACAATGGTTATATTATTGGTTATATATTATATATTTTAGACTGTATATAGTATATTAGGCTGTATAATACATAAATATTAAAAAATATATATATATATATATATAATATATATATATATATATATATATATATATATATATAGGTGTGGGCTATATATATACTATATATATAGGGGTGGGCTGGGTGGAATAGATATGATTTGCGACAGAAACGGTTAGCAGATTAATTCTAAACATATCAAAACTCACCAGATAAAAAGTTTCGTTATTCACGATAATATCACATACTGGCTATGATGTGTGTGTGGAGGATGAACAGGGGGAAGGAAGAGGAGGGAGAAGAAATAATAGAAGAAAAAAAAGGAGACAGAGAGAGAGAGAGAGAGAGAGAGAGAGAGAGAGAGAGAGAGAGAGAGAGAGAGAGAGAGAGAGAGAGAGAGAGAGAGAGAGAGAGAGAGAGAGAGAGAGAGAGAGAGAGAGAGAGAGAGAGAGCTAGACTCCCTCGGCGTGTAACACTGCACTGTGACTGTAGCAGAAATACATATCTGGCAACTCAAGGAGAAGGAAGAGGAGGGAGAAGAAATAATAGAAGAAAAAAGAAAGAGAAGAGAGAGAGAGAGAGAGAGAGAGAGAGAGAGAGAGAGAGAGAGAGAGAGAGAGAGGAGAAGAGAGAGAGAGAGAGAGAGGAGAGAGAGAGAGAGAGAGAAGAGAAGGAAAGAGAGAGAGAGAAGGAAGAGAGAGAGAGAGAGAAGAGAGAGGAAGGAAGAGAGAGAGAGAGAAGGGAAAGAGAGGAGAGAGAGAGAGAGGAGAGAGAGAGAGAGAGAGAAGAGAGAAGAGAGAGAGAGAGAGAGAGAGAGAGAGGAAGAGAGAGAGAGAGAGAGAGAAGGAAAAAAGAGAGAGAGAGGAGAGAGAGAGAGAGAGGAGAAGAAGAGAGGAGAGAGGAGAGAGAGAGAGAGAGAGAGAGAGAGAAGAGGAGAGAGAGGAGAGAGAGAGAGAGAGAGAGAGAGAGAGAGAGAGAGAGAGAGAGAGAGAGGAGAGAGAGAAGAGAGAGAAGAGAGAGGAGAGAGAGAGAGAGAGAGAGAGAGAGAGGAGAAGAGAGAGAGAGAGAGAGAGAGAGAGAGAGAGAGAGAGAGACTCGGCGTGGTATACGTATTTCCCGCCAAATACAGACTTGTGTCGCGCGCGCTGATTGGTTAGGTGGCACTAAGAAGGGTTGGCCTTCTGTCCCCTTCCACGAGGCTAAGATGACGCCCAAAAATGCTTCCTTAGTAATCTTCTTGGCCCGGTATAACTAAGTCGGTCTTAGGACGCTAAGAGGGTGTAGTTTAGAGCCCCTTCGAAAATGCCCACCCTGAGAAGTATAACGGAGAGAATGGAAATGATGCGTGTGGTTTTCACTGAAATGGGATGTGAAATGAATGAGGTGGTTGAAAGGACAGGAAGAGAAAGGATGTTATTGCTGCTGGGACTGTGTGATGACTGGTGAGACAAGGGGACGAATGATTGAGACAGGGAAAGAGTTGGAGAGAATGTGGTGTTTGTTTGTTTGTTTAGAGGATAATGCCTCAGAGCCATAGTGATCTACCGCTCGGGCTTAGTGTTGGCCGAAGCCACCACCCCGGGAGGCGGGTCACAAACCCTCGGCTAACACCCGGTACCCATTCACTGCTGGGTGGACAGGGGCTCGGGTTTTAAGAAAGACCACCCATCTGTTTTCGCTCCGCCCGGGGATCGAACCCGGGACTTCTCGGTTGTGAGCCGAGCGTGCTAACCACTACACTACGGGGCCACCTGTAATATCAAGATCCGGTAAAATGGACGAGGACTGCGCGGTCCTTTTCTGAGACACTGACTACCTACATTTGGTATTATTTCACACTAGGACCGAAATTGCTTACACAATTGGGCGTGTGGTTTTGAGCCATTGGGCAATTTTCCGCCCGCCACAGGTTTCGGTGGTCACAGGTAACAGTGGCCGGCGGCCGCCCGCCCGCCCGCCCGCCCGCCACTCGGTTTTTTGCTCTGCCACGCCCTGCTGGGATGAAATTATTACCCTAACCTAACCGAACCTAACCTTCTAACGGGAGGGGCTCCGTCCCCTTCAACCCCCTGACGGGAATATTAACCTAACCGAAACTTAACCTAACCGGCGCGCAGTTCTCGTCCACTATAACTCATTCAGCCCACATGAACGCGTCTTCATCTGTCGCTGCAGTTCTCTTCTAACAATCACCTCCTCCCTTTTCATCACCAGTAGCTACGTATATATATGCCCCTAAAGTTAAAACATTAACAACAAATCTCCGCGCCTCTCGCTGTCATCGCTTCATCTTTGTTTGTTATTGTTGGGTGAAGCGGTTGGCCCAACCGTGTGCTAGTGTGTTGTCAGTTTTCGACGAACAGGTCCAACCAAATGCTTGTTTGGTTCGACGAAACAGTCCGACGAAACGCCTCGTGTGATACCCGCTTTAGTCCATTAACAGTTAAACTAATACCAATATTATTTACTACTGCAGCAGCTACCCTACATTTATATCTTCGCAATTGGACTAGGGGTTGAACTATGTCATAGGTTTGAGCCTCATTATTGGCGAGAAAACCTGATATGGCTATGTTCACTTTATTAATTATGGGTAGTTGTAATAATTCAACTATCTCTCTGCTTATGAAGGATCTTTGTGCACCACTGTCAAACATTGTCTTTACATTGACTGAATGACCACTATGGCTCACATTAAAATCCGCAGTGGGAACAGCTGCTGAACTACTCTTATTAGTGACTGCCATTTTAACTACTGTAGGGACTGAGTTATTATCACTGTTAGGACAGAGAGCGATGTTATGAACAGATTGTTTACATTTCCTACAAGTTCTTAAGCTTATAGGGCATGCATTTGAAGCATGTTTACCACGGAGACAGGTTAGGCAGTTACCAAGGCGCATTAACCTTTCAACTCTCGTGTAACAATCTCAATAGATATTACATGTGGAGGGCGGATGTTCCCCCTCACATAAGACACAATTTATTCTTCGTACTTCACTATTAGTAGCCCTAGAAATAGGGATTGTATCTATTATTTGAGTAGGTCTAAGTGGTTTACTGGTAGGCTGAGAAGTTTGAATCGTAATTACAGGCTGTTTGATTTGCGTAACAGGCGCAGGAGAAATACCCACTAACGAGGGATCTTTAAACTCTGAGGGTGGCTGATATAGCTGATTACCTTCAGGCGTAATAATCGTGATCTCCCTGTGGGGGGGTTCTGGCTTAATACCTTGCACACTTTGGGTTAAAGAAGCTTTAGCTGTAGATGGAATATGAGCAGACTCCAGTAATCCCTCATATTCAATGGGCCCCAGACATAACTACGTCACGGTTTGTTTATATCGGTGCATTGTGGGGATAAGGCGGGGTCGCCGCGGGTGGACCTACGAAGGGAAAACTACGGCGATGGAAGAATTTAGAGTTATTTTGCGCGAAATTGATATTACAGGTGTTATATTACTGTGCTCTGTTCTCGCTGACAATACTATAGAGAAGACATGAGGTAATGGATGATGTGCAGAGGCTTCTAAACCAAGAAAACAGAGTCATAACAGAGCCTCGTCAAAAGGTAAGCAACTGGTAGGTACGTAATGTGTCCCTACCACTTGCTTACTTCTTAATGAGACTCTGCTGTGACTGTTTTCCTGGTTTAGAAGCCTTTGCACATCAACCATCACATCAGGTCTTCTCTATGTTGTCAGCGAGCACGGAAATATAGCACCTGGAATATCAATTTCGCCCAAAACAACTCTAATTTTTTTCATCGTCGTAGTCTTCCCTTTGTAGGCTGTACATATTCATGGTTATGATAGTATTAATATACCTTATTAATTGAGTTCCTTTTGTTGTCTTTCCTCATAATAAGTAGTGGTACATCATGGTTTAAGTGTTACTTGACGAGCCAATGAATACTCTTGAGTCTATACCAACATCACCAACCTTTGCTTTGATTTATCTTATTTCATCATCCATAAACAAGTTGCATAACCACGGTGACATTACCCATCTTTGCCTCATGGTACCTGCATGGTACTGTCGTCTACCGATATTTTTATCCCTACACAAATCGGGAAAACTCGCCGACAGTAATGGTTAGGTTGGTATCCGGTCATTTCGCCCACATGCCATTTCGCCACACCATAGAGTCATTTCGCCCACAGGTCAATTCGCCGCACCATAAGTCATTTCGCCCACAGGTCAATTCGCCCACACTATGGAGTCATTTCGCCCACACTATGGAGTCATTTCGCCCACACTATGGAGTCTATAGGAGCTAGGAGGTTAGGTTATATTTGTTTAGTGTGTCGAGAACCCCCAATCCCCCCGCTAGGAGGTTAGGTTAGATTTGTTTAGGTTAGGTTAGGGTAGGTTAGATTTGGGTAGTTTAGGTTAGATTTGGTTAGGTTAGGTTAGCTTAGATTTGGTTAGGTTAGGATAGGTTAGATTTGGTTAGGTTCGGTTAGCTTAGGTTAGATTTGGTTAGGTTAGGCTAGGTTATCGTAGGGTCAAGCCCCCTGCTAGGGTAGGTTAATTTTGGTTAGGTTAGGTTTATTTTGGTTAGGCAATTTTCGTCATTTCGCCCACAAGACATTTCGTCCACATGTAAGTCAATTCGCCCACTCTAAAGTCAATTCGCCCACACGATCCATGTCACGGAGTCATGTAACTATATCTTCCTCTGGCAGAAATGGAATGAACCACCAGTAACCTTGGGCGAAATGACGGTAAATTTCTAGTGTTTGCCCATACTCTCCCACTTCCCCCAAACAAGTTTGGGGACCTGTGGGAATGCAGGGTTTTCGGGTGGGGAACAAATTATGCGTCGTTAACACGTAATTAAAGAGTTGTGTAGGGGGGTAAAACTCCCTAGATCTAGGGTAATTTCCCTATATCTTAGAGAAAATTGCCTAACCAAAATAAACCTAACCTAACCAAAATTAACCTACCCTAGCAGGGGGCTTGACCCACCGATAACCTAACCTAACCAAATCTAACCTAACCTAACCTAACCTAACCAAATCTAACTATCCTAACCTAACCAAATCTAATCTAACCTAACCTAACCAATTCTAATAGGTTAGATAGGTTAGATTTGGTTAGCTTAGGTTAGATTTGGTTAGGTTAGGTTATCGGTGGGTCAAGCCCCCTGCTAGGATTGTTTTTTTTTTTGTTTGTTTTTTTTTTCTTGTTTTTTTTAAACATACATATAACTAAAGCCCAAAGGTGCACTGTCGTGTGCTACCTATCTTAAGGGCAATTTACACATAAATATAAAGACCTAAAAACTAACATTATATACATATATGCATCACTAAAGTGTTTGTTGAGGCACTGTTGCTGTCACTAGTGTCACAGTATCACTAGCCTCAGTGGGGTGGGCTTCAACAGTCTCCACCGATTGGCCGCCAACTTTACACTTTGTGTGTTCATCTCCTGGATGTGAGGGACAGCGGCCGTGAAAATGTTCCACATACTGGAGACGCGGCCCACAGAGGTGCGTTGGTGCTGGCTGGCACGGGAACGCGGCACCACCACTGCATCACCACTGTTAAGCACCATTCTCGTGCTTCGCGTGGCGACTCTCGGAGGCTGTCGTAACCCAGCCAGGTGTGGCACTCCCTGCACCTGTGCCTTGTGGAATACCACAAGCGCCGCGACATCCCTGCGGTATTCCAGTGAGTCGAGAGGACTCACCGGCTCGAACTGGTCTGGTGGGTCTGGGGGGTCTGGGGGGTCTGCAGCATCCACCAGTCGCAGGGCTCGACGCTGGATGCTGTCCAGCCTCCGAGTGTGCGAGGCTGCACACGACATCCAGGAGAGGGCGGCGTACTCTAAGTAAGGCCGTATCTGGGCCTTGTAGAGCAAGAGCTTCCCTCCCCTGTCGAGGAAGCTGGCTACCCTTCGCAGGGCAGAGACCCTGTGAGAGGCCTTTTTTGCAATGTGTATGATGTGGCCGTCAAACCTTAGCTCTCGGTCCACCTCTACTCCCAGAACCTTCACGGCTTCCTGGAGTGGGAGAGGAACGCCACCAAACCGCAGCCTCCCTTCCACTGCTGGCCCGGCAGCGGGGGACCGAGAAACCACCATTGCCTGTGTCTTCTCCGGAGCAAAGTTCACCTGCCAACGTGTACCCCACTCCTGTATAACACTCAGCTGCTGATTGACCTCATCAGCAGCACGCCCACTGTCATGTCGCGGGTAGGAGCAGGAGAGAGTACAGTCATCAGCGTAAGCCGAGACTGCTGGCAGCTGCTGGAGAAGATCGTCCACGTAGAGGTTCCACAGGACTGGCCCCAGCACAGAGCCCTGTGGGACTGATGTTCCACTGACAGGGACTCAGAGGCCTGCCCGTTAACGACGACCTGGAGGGTTCT
Organism: Chionoecetes opilio; assembly: GCA_016584305.1. Taxonomy (NCBI): domain Eukaryota; kingdom Metazoa; phylum Arthropoda; class Malacostraca; order Decapoda; family Majidae; genus Chionoecetes; species Chionoecetes opilio. Next base: position 411,040 of record JACEEZ010007652.1, read on the forward strand.
TCCCTGCAGGTAGTTCCCCAGGAGCAGCAGGAGGTCACCCTGGATGCCTTTTGCTCGGAGTTTTTCGAGAAGGCCTCCGTGCCACACTCTGTCAAAGGCACCCGCTATGTCAAGGGCCACCACGACAGTGTCCTGGCCGTCATCCAGGGCGTCCTGCCAGTTTCGGGTTAGGAGCATCAGCAGGTCAGAGGTGGACCGTCCAGGTCTGAACCCAAACTGTTGGTCCGAGAGGAGGTAGTTGTCGCTGAGGTGACGACAGATTACCTCTGCCACGATCCTCTCGAACACTTTCCCCACCTCAGACAGCAAGGAGATGGGCCTGTAGTTTTGGGAGTCAGATCTGGAACTCCTCTTGTGAACAGGAACCACTCGAGCCTCCTTCCACGCTGAAGGCCAGATGTTTTCCTGCAGGCAGGCAGTGAAGACTGTGGTGAGAGGGACAGACAGCTCCCGGGCGCAGTTTTAACAAATGCAGGCTGACGTCATCAGGGCCAGTGGCTTTTTTGGTGTCGAGCCCTCGCAGGATTTGCTCGACCTGCGCCTGCGTCACCTCCACCTTGTGGACTGTCTCTTCACACTGCTGCTCCAGACGAGGCGGGGGCTGCCGGGGGGCCTCCACCTTCATCTTTGCAGAGAAGAGATTAGCCAGCAGCTGAGCCTTCTCTTTGCTGCTGACAGCCGCTGTTCCGTCCTGCTTGGTGAGGGGAGGAATTGAATCTTGGCGGCTGATTCCCTGTTTTTCCTTAACCAGGGACCACCAAGTCTTGTTTCCCACGCCTGAGCCTCATAGTTTGCGGCGCAAGTCCTCCTCCCACTTTTTTATGGCCCATTTGCTGGACACCACCATCCTCCTGCAGGCCACCCGATGCAGGTCCTTGTTGCGCCGTGTCGGGTTCCGCTTGAAGCGGAGCCACGCTGAGTACTTGGCCTCGGCAGCAACACGGCAACGGTAGCCAAACCATGGCTGATCCGTGGGCTTGGTGGTGTAGTCGCGGTGTGGCACATGGCGTCTCTGAAGGGCCAGGAGGCGGTAAGTAAGGGCTCGCGACATATTTTCCGCCCCGTCCCGCAGCAAAGTACCCCACGCCGTGTGACTCAGGTCACGGCGCAAGGAGGCCCAGTCCGCCTTATCCCACAACCAGACAGTACGAGAGGTGGTCTCGTCCCGAGCCACGCCTATATCTATCTGTGTTAAGACAGCGTGGTGGTCAGAGCTGCCCACTAATCCTAGCTGGTGACAGCAGAGTGTGTCCCCCTGGAGGTCAGAGATGACAGGGTCCAGTGTCCCCCCCCGCTCGTGTGTAGGGAAGGTCACGTGGTCCGTCAAGCCCTGCACAGTGAGGAGGCTCTCATAGGCATGCTGTTCCAGGTGGTGGTTGAGGTCGCCCACCATCAAGACGTGCCTGCAGCGGTGCTCCAACATCAGGTCGTCCAGGGCCCCAGTGAAGTACTGGAGCGAGGCGGGTCCCTGACGTGGCGGGCGATACATGGCGCCCAGCAGGATGGCTGATTGATCAGCCAGCACTACCCGGAAGAACATCACCTCCATATGGAGAGGCGGGACCACATCGAGGTGCTGGGCTTGCACTCCTTCCTTGAAGCAGACAACCACACCGCCACCTGCTCGCTCAGGGCGGTCCCTCCTGTTCCATTGGGTGTAGCCACGTATCTTGCCGAACGTGGGCTCAACCTCGTTGTTGAGCCAGGTCTCCGTCACCACAACTACGTCAGCACTATGTCGTAGTACACAGTTGTGGGTCAGGTCTCCGATGTTCGTTCGGAGACCACGGACATTGGCGGAGATAATCTTTAATGTATGGCTTGGACGTTCTGGCCGTACCATGATGGATGGGGGAGAGCGTCAGGGGCCTGGTGTCCGGGGTGATAGAAGTTTAAAGGGCCCGGCTGAGGATATCAATGGGGGGGAGGGCTCCACTGCCGGCCCTGGCTATGACCCCAGGCACCAAGCTGCGACAAGAGTGGGCTGGGCTGTGGTGGGTGCTGGGGCGGGCTTGGCTGAGGTGGCTCTTTACCTATTCCATCTCCAGAGACATACAAAAAAAAGTTTTTTTAATCAAATGTGTTATTTATACTCTGGTTTGGGAGAGAGAGAGAAGAGAGAGAGAGAGAGAGAGAGAGAGAGAGAGAGAGACCCCCCCCCCTTGACCTCACCCGATATGAGCACAACCAGTGTCCTGGGATGTGGAGAGAGTTCCCCATAAAATTTTCCCATCTTCGGTCCTCCCCTTTCTTGTTCTCTACTGTGACGTCACACTTCGTACAGAAAGCCACTCCCTGTGAAGTTGATACTGGGCGTCACACGGGAAATTATTTGATCGACCTTCTCCCTCGCGGCTTGTTACCGTGTTTAATGCGATTCGGCTTTGTTGATCAACAAATCTTTGTTAGTAAATATTCGCCTCCCCGCATGCGCAGTTCGCGTTTTCTTTTGTTAGTAAAAAAAGGTGGACTACACGGAATACACAAGACTGCTGGAACGCGACACCAGCATGGAGAAGTCCAAGGGGGCGCCCACAAGGCTCGTGGCTGGGGCAAGTTGATGTTTCCTGTCGAGAGGTGCTTGGTATGGGAAGTGAGCCTACATGGGGACTCGCGCACGATTTAAATTTTTTTTTATTATTATGTTAGAGCCTATATCGCCTGTAGGCTGCGCCTGTAGGCTTATAGAGGTCTTGATGTCGGTTGAACTCGCCTGTTGGTGGCACAGGCTGGATTTTTATAGTGACGCCTGTGGTCTTAGGTGAAGATCCCGTTTTCTCTGACGTTTGGATCTTCAATTTAGTCACACGCTGCCCCTGGAGTTTCTCCGTTGCCTCGTAGACGTAGAACAGGTTATAACAGCATGCGGGTTTTTTCAGCCACTCGACGATGGATTTGACAGTTGCTCCTTGGTGGGACGTGAACTCAGGACCTTCTCCTCCCCTACCAGGCTCTTGAAAGAGTTGCCCCCGGCAGGATTCAAACTCGGGACATTGAGCTCACCACTCCAAGACGCTAACCACTCGGCCACCGCCTTCCCCAACTAATAATAATAGTTCATGAAAATTTGCCCTTTCATTTGATGTATGGTAGGCTACGTGAAATTATCTTGTATGGAAGTTGTAATACTTGTTACAAGTGTGTTCATTGTTTAATTCAATTATAATAGTGAGAATACTTTAAAATGGCAGAAGTGTTTAATGACTGACATGGTGCCACTCAGAGGACTATTATGTATAAAGGGTTTGCAAGACTACATGAATAGCACCTGAATTAGACGGAAAAGCATTTGAAAGGAAGAAAGATGAGATCAGTAATAAAAGACAAAGTTTTCAAGAGTGCCGAGTGGGGTGCCCAGAGAGTTAGTCTTGATCCCACTTATTATGTTCTTGATGTAGATGATATGCCAGAAGGATTGAATAGCAACACTAATATATTTGATGATAATGCAGCATTTCATGAACACGCTTTACATAATAATTGCTACTATAGATAATTCCAGAAATACATTGAGAAATTACACAATGGAAATCAAAACTAGAAATTATTAATTAGAATTCTGTGCAGTTTGATAGCAAGAACTGCCACCTTTGGAAATGGGGAAAAGCATTAAAATCTGACGGAAATATAGGATGAGTGAGAAGAAAATCAGCAACGCTACTGAAGACAAGGACTTGGAAGTGATGATAGAAGACAATTTTTTGCAACAAAGTCATATAAATGTGATCACTGGAGAGACTTAAAAATTGCTAACAAATATGAAAAACATCTAATTAGCATTCTAATTAGAAAAGGTAAAGTTGAGGGAATACACGAGAGCTGTGCATGATCTTGGTGTTCATCAATGTCGCATTAGCCTGTGGTGGGTGACAACCCGCTACCCCGGGACACAGGGCTATTGTGACATCTGGGTTACCACAGTTACCTTCCCCATGTTTCCCCAGGTACCCATTTATCAAGCAACTCCGACAGGAAGGATGAACAGCTAGTTGGGCTGTACGCCGACTGCACTGGCCGAGATTCGAACCCGGGCCCGCAGATTCGTAGCTAGGTGCCGTAGTCACTACACCCCGGAGGCATGTAATATATTACATGGATAGGAAGATGCTAAAAATATTTATAGTGTCTACGATACAGTTAAAGCTTGAAACTGCAGCCCTATGTGGTCAACATACAGAACAAAAACCATCCAAGAAAACAAGGCATATGCACAAAGGTTGGAGCTAAACTGGAGAGACTGGGTAATAAAACCTGTCAATATTGGATGAACAAGATAGTAGTATCTAATCATAATGTTTAAAGGTAAGAAACATACGATAAAGGTAAGGGACTAGAAAATGTAAACAGAGAGAATCAGCTGATATGGTAAAAAAAAAAGATGAAGAAGAGGAAAGACTCAGAAGTACAAACTGAAGAGGACTGGATGTTCAATCAATGTCATGAAATATAGCTTCCTAATTGGAAACATTGGTGTTTGGAAAGAGTTAAATACAGAGGTGTCATTAACAAACATACATGACTAAGAATAAGTTGGGTACAAAACATATGCAGATGGGATAGCATGAGCTTGATTTTATTCATGTACGTACACTGAAACTAGGTGACTCAACAATTACGGAATTAAACACACATACACACAAATGAGCGAGAAGTGATGACCAATGACTGCCCAATCCTGCTAGACTGAGGTCACCACTCCTTTATTTTGGCCAGTAATCCTTTTTGCGGCTTGGTGAGACAGTGCTTTTGTTAAGACACTACCCCGAATGAAATCTTCCAGACTAAGGACTTGAACCTCAGACTTTTCAAAGAAAATAATAAATTGCAGACATGCCTACAGTAACTGAAATACTGATGATGCAGCACAGGCTATATCTGTATGGCAGCAACATCAAGTCTTCAACCATATCTTAGCCGAAGCATCTTAACAACCAGTGGCGGCTCGTGATAAAATAAAAGGGGGGACTGCAGCTTCACACAACAGTAGGATACATACATTTTACCTATCTCAAGTATGAGTTGTAGTTGATGTTCACGGATTTCAGGGCATGGTAGTAGTGGTGGTGGTAGAAGGGATGGTGGGAGTGGTAGTGTTGGCAGTAGAGGGGATGGCTGAGGTGGTGATGGTAGAATTACAGTATTACTTGAAAATAAAGTCAGTAGGCCCTACCGCTTGATTTTGCCGCCGCCCGCCGTCACTATGCACAACGTCTACACGCACTGGCTGGGGACGAGACTAAAAGCTGCACGGCTGCAGCTCTTGGCGTTCATAAGAGGAGCGGCGGCAGCACAGACATGAATCGTACAGCAAATATGAGAGTAACTTACATTTAAGTCTGGTTTTAGTGAAAATTCACTTAGTAACGTATTGAAAATAACCTATAATGACTTTTTATTATGATACATTTGTTAGTAGTGTATCAATTCTGCTGTGTCTCTAAAGACATCATACACCTGGCAGTGAGTGTCTGGGGGTGCTGCAGCTCCGCAGCCCTATGCCACGAGCCGCCACTGTTAACAACTACTTGACCACTGAGTAGAAAGACCAACTGCTGAGGACCCATAACCTTGGAGTGACTATAAACTTACTTATATTATTATAGTAATAATACTTCTTCCTATTTTCAAATGTCATTTGCACTCCACAAATATGTGATGTGTCAGGTAACCTATTCATAAAGATCCATGGCAAGTATCCTTAGAATTACTTTATTCAAAATATATTTTATAACTTTTACAACAAAAGATGGGGCAGAGAGAAAGTGAAAGAAATTGCGCCTTTGTGTTTATACTGTAGATGTTTTACATATTGTAAAGCTGTGTTTTCACTATTATTTACATCACCACTCTATAAAGGTGAGAAACACGAAAACTTGGACAAAGTACATTAACAATAAATGATAGTACAGTATTTAAGTGTAAGGCATTAAAATCGATTGGGAGCCAGTTTAAGATTTTGGCTTTTGAGAATCACTTCACTGATCTCCTTTTCAGACAGTAACTTGACATGATGGAGAGCAAGTAACAGCTGCTGCTTGGATGTGCTGACAAACTTGTTGTTAAGGAAGGCTGGCAGCCCATTGTACATGTTGCTCATTGTATAGAGAGGAACACGCACGCAACCCATTACCTGCAACACAAGGCCAGGGATTATTCACTTGTTGGAATTATATATTTACCACCCATTACCTGTAGCACCAGGGAATGGATTATCTTGCTAAAATAGTAACACTACCCATTACCAATACATTCAAGCCATGGATTAATAATTTGTTTGTTACTTGTGTTACTCTACATTAATGAAAGGTGAATCAATGACCAACGAGAAAGTTAGAGAAAAAGTATGATAGTGAAATAATGAATATAAGTTCGCATACAAATGAAAAAGAGCATCTTCTTACTTTATAAGTCTAGATGATGATTGCATTGTCCCAGTAAAAAATATTTTATTATGAAACCTAAAAAAGGTAATCAATGATGATCTTCAGGCATTTTGATTCAATCTTGGCCTTCTTATCTGAGGGGTAGCCTATCAGTGAAACCGTAGCTAGCTGTACCATGTATATATGAAAAGTCGTTGAGTTTCGCACTAATATTTAGTTCCAAGACTATCCTGTTTTAACTTCTATTTGCCTTTCTGTCCTTTTCTCTTAAGATTCCTTACCGACAGTCTTCACATTGATTTATCAATGGGGGTACTACACAAGACTGTGCTTATCGCCTACTCTTTTTCAATTATTCATCAACGACCTCGGTCAAACTTTATCCTACCCACTCTTATGCTGAAAAACTTGTGTGTGGATCTCTGCTGCAAGTGACCAGAAATTATCTGCATCACACAACAATAAGAAAACAAGCAAGGTAATAAAATATATTGAACATCACTTCAATAGGAATTTATTGACTCTAGAGAAGACATTTCAGATTACCTAACTTGTTATCTTGCTATAGTTTCCGAGCAGGATAGATGTTCAGTGCCTCAGAAACTTGATTCTTTCACCTATCTACTAGACATAGCCTTCCAGACAACATTCTCCCACATTTTCAATAACATAAGATCATAAAGAAGCTATAAAAGGCCGGTAGGTCTGCACGTTGTGATTCCTGTAATATACATAAATAAATTACCTGAACCCACCTTTCATCTCCATCCATAAAATTGTCCAATCTTTTGAGATTCCCGATTGACTCGGCACTAACAACCTGATATTTGAGTATTTAAGTCATCTACCACCCTACACAGCGCGCCAAAGCATTGTTCGCGACATCATAACACAGCGCTTCCATACGGGAATTCAGAAAATGTACTCTATGGCAGCCTACTGACTTCCGAGAGAGATATCTTACATATGGCAGCTTGTTTAAGGCACGGCCAGTCCATCAAGACCGTTGAGGAATGTTCAGATGCCACTTGTCAATTATAGACGAAGCATTTAAAAAAGTATCGCCTTCCTTCCCGCGAGTAATTTGAACAGAGGCGCATTGGTATAATTATCATTATTTGCATAATGAGTGGCAAGAAAGACCTAACAAAGGAGCAAATTATAGTTAGTGTATCTCTACACAAGGCAGAGAGGCCAGTGGAAGAAATATCAAGGATTGTGGATGTTACGAGGAAATATGTGCATAAGTGGGTGGAGAGTTTCGGGGTGGGTTGGCGGTGTCGCGGCAGCCGCGACACCAGAACATTATAAGTGGCCAGGGCGAGGATGTAAAACCTCAGCAAGCACCCTAAATGTCATGAAACGTCAAGTGGATGCCCATCCTCAATTAAGAGCAAGAAAAAAATTGCGATATGACTTTTACATCCTCGCCCTGGCCACTTATAATGTTCTGGTGTCGCGGCTGCCGCGACACCGCCAACCCACCCTGAAACTCTCCACCCACTTATGCACATATTTCCTCGTAACATCCACAATCCTTGATATTTCTTCCACTGGCCTCTCTGCCTTGTGTAGAGATACACTAACTATAATTTGCTCCTTTGTTAGGTCTTTCTTGCCACTCATTATGCAAATAATGATAATTATACCAATGCGCCTCTGTTCAAATTACTCGCGGGAAGGAAGGCGATACTTTTTTAAATGCTTCGTCTATAATTGACAAGTGGCATCTGAACATTCCTCAACGGTCTTGATGGACTGGCCGTGCCTTAAACAAGCTGCCATATGTAAGATATCTCTCTCGGAAGTCAGTAGGCTGCCATAGAGTACATTTTCTGAATTCCCGTATGGAAGCGCTGTGTTATGATGTCGCGAACAATGCTTTGGCGCGCTGTGTATTTGTAGACTAATATATTTTTATCTCTTTTTACAATATACATTTATCCAGTTCAGGTAACCCCTTTCCTCAGATTACTGTCTGTCTGTCTGTTACTAAAACGTCATATTTAGAACAATGATATCTCCATTTCTGTTAAATCAACTTTCATGAAGTTGAGGCGTTATACATCATGTCAACTTTTTCCTTCTTCCAGAAGGAAAAAGCCTTCCTTCTTCCTTTTCCTTTCTTCTCCAGATGCAGACTCTGCACAGGAGCTAAGGGGGGGAATTTCACTCAAACGTAGTTCTAGTCATGGTGGCATGACAAGCTATTTACTTCAGCTTACCAAAAACTCTTTCATTAATAGAAAATGTCAAAATCTTTCTGAATCAAATTCCTCTCGTGACTTCTGGCATCTAGCTAATAACATCTCTAACAATTTTTCTTCTTCATCTTTCCCTCCTATGCTTCACCCAGATGGCTCCACAGCTGTCTCATCTACTTCTAAAGCTGAACTCTTCCCTCAAACATTTGCTAAAAATTCCACTCTGGCTGATGAAGGGCTTGTTCCTCCTTCTCCTCCACCCTCTGACTATATTATGCCTGTCATTAAGATCCTTCGGAATGATGTTTTCTTTGCCCTTTCTGGCCTAGATCCTCGGAAGGTTTACGGTCCTGACGGAGTCCCTCCTATTGTTCTCAAAAACTGTGCTTCTGTGCTTGCACCTTGCCTGGTCAAACTTTTCCGTCTATGTCTATCTACTTCCACCTTTCCTTCTTGCTGGAAGTTTGCTCACATCCAACCTGTTCCTAAGAAGGGTGACCGTTCTAATCCTTCAAACTACCGTCCTATAGCTTTGACTTCCTGCCTTTCTAAAGTTTTTGAATCTATACTTAATAAGAAGATTCTTAAGCATCTATCTGCTCACAATCTTCTATCTGATCGTCAGTACGGTTTCCGTAAAGGGCGATTTACTGGCGATCTTCTAGCTTTCCTAACTGAATCTTGGTCATCCTCCTTTAGGGGTTTCGGTGAAACTTTTGCTGTTGCCCTTGACATATCAAAAGCTTTTGATAGAGTCTGGCACAAATCTTTAATTTCCAAACTACCCTCATTCAGTTTCTATCCTTCTCTCTGTACCTTCATTTTAAGTTTCCTTTCAAACCGTTCTATTGCAGCTACTGTAGACGGACATTGTTCTTCTCCTAAATCTATCAATAGTTGTGTTCCCCAGGGTTCTGTCCTATCACCCACTCTCTTTCTATTATTCATTAATGATCTTCTAAGTCTAACTCAAAGCCCTATCCACTCCTACGCTGATGATTCTACCCTGCATTTTTCAACGTCGTTTATTAGACGTCCAACTCAACAGGAACTAAGTGATTCACGGAGAGATGCCACCGAGCGCCTAACTTCTGATCTTTCTATTATTTCTGATTGGGGCAAAGCAAACCTTGTTTTGTTCAATGCCTCAAAAACCTAATTTCTTCAACTATCTACTCGACAAAACCAACCAGATAACTATCCCCTCTTCTTCAATGACACTCAACTGTCTCCTTCTTCTACAATGAACATTCTAGGACTATCCTTTACTAAAAATCTGAACTGGAAATCTCACATCTCATCTCTTGCTAAAACAGCTTCTAAGAAGTTAGATGTGCTGTGGCGTCTGCGTCCTTTTTTTTCTCCCTCCCAATTGCTTGCTCTCTACAGGGGCCTTATCCGCCCATGTATGGAGTATGTCTCACATGTTTAGGGAGGATCCACTCATACAGCTCTCCTAAACAGGGTTGAGTCAAAAGCTTTTCGTCTCATCAACTCCTCTCCTCTGACTGACTGTCCTCAATCTTTAAATCACCGCCGCAATGTTGCTTCTCTTGCTCTCTTCTACCGTTATTTTCATGCTCACTGCTCTTCTGAACTTGCTAACTGCATGCCTCCCCAACTCCCGCGGCCTCGCTGCACAAGACTTTCTACTCATTCCCATCCCTATTCTGTATATCTTCCTAATGCAAGAGTTAATCAGTATCTTTACTCTTTCATCCCTTTCACTGGTAAACTCTGGAACTCTCTTCCTGTTTCTATTTTTCCACTTTCCTATGACTTAAATCTTTTCAAAAGAAGAGTAACAAGACACCTCCCGAACTAAATTGGCCTACCCCTCTGTTTGTATTTTATTCTCTTACGGTTTTCTTTATAGGGACTGGCAACTAAGTGGGCTTTGTGTTACCCATTTTTGTTGTGCCCTTGGACAGTTCCCTGTGATGTAAAAAAAAAAAAAAAAAAAATTTGTCTCATTAGCCCTCCTATAAGAACATAAGAAAATAAGGAAGCTACAATAGGCCATGAGACCTACACATGGTATTTCCTGTTACTTAACACAACCTACATCCACCTTTTATCCCCATCCGTGAAATTGTCTAGCCTCCTTTTAAAACTCCCTATTGACTCCGCACTAACTACCTGACGACTGAGTCCATTCCAATCATTTACCGCTCTATTTGTGAACCAGTTTCTCCCTATTTATTTTTCAAATCTACTTTTGTCCAGTTTGAATCCGTTACTTCTTGTTCTACCCTGATTACTAGCCGTAAGAACTTTTCCTACATCTCATTTATTGTATCCCTTTAACCCCTAAAAACTTCTATCAGATCGCCCCATTCTCTACGCCTCTCAAGTGAGTGTAAATTTAATAGCTTCAATCTTATCTCATAACTTAAGTTACGCATCCCCTGTATAATTTTGGTCATCCGGTCTGCCTAGACGAGTGCAGGGCAAAGCCCTCGGGAATCCCGCACTCTAAATCAAGTGGTAGGGCCCCCTAGCCCAACTTTTTCTTATGGGGGTGGCCGGGGCGGTGCAGAGGCGGCGCCTGCCCGTCGAATCACTCCTGGGATCAACCTGCGGAGGGTTCTTCGTGTGGGCTCGTGGAACGTTCTGAGCCTCTCAGACGATCATCGACTACCTCTCCTATCGGGCGAGCTCAGTAGGCTGAGGGTGGATATAGTGGGACTCTCTGAGACGAGGAGGCCTGGCAGTGGCGAGACTAGCAGTGGGGGTTACACCTACTACTGGTCCGGCATGAGCAATGGTCACCGTGTACGGGGAGTAGCTATAGGCATCTCCAGCAAACTGCAGCCATCAGTTGTTGAGGTTACTCCGGTTGATGAGCGTATAATGCGGGTGAGGATGAAACACACTCTGGGTTTCATGTCTCTTGTTGCAGTGTACGCTCCTCCCGGGAGATGCGTAAAACTGAAGAGAAGGAGATGTTCTACGCCAAACTCGACTCTGTATTAGACCAGTGTCCTCCTCGGGACACACTCATTGTCTTGGGCGACTTCAATGCTACTACTGGCACTGTGAGAGATGGCTACGAGTTGTGTGTTGGTCCCCATGGCTCCGGTACCAGAAACACCAACAGTTCTCTGCTTCTGAACTTTGCAAGGTCCAGAAGGTTGAGAATTGCAGGTTCTTGGTATCAGAGACCAGAGCTGCACCGCTGGACATGGTATAGTAATGCCGGAGGGGTAGCTAAGGAGATCGACCACATCCTCGTTAGTACTCGTTGGAGGATCCTCCAGAACTGCAGGGTTTACCGGAGTGCTGAGTTCTTTGGAACAGATCACAGACTTGTTGTTGCTACACTTAAGCTTCATGTCAAGTCCAGAAGAATCTCAAGAGGTAACCATACTGTGTTTCATCTTGAGAAACTGAAGGACTTGACATGTGCTCATGAGTATGCGGTGGCAGTCTCAAATCGGTTTGATGTGCTCGGTGCTCTCGGGGATCCTGTAGAACTGTGGGATACCTTCAAACGTGAAACTCTACAGGCTGCCAAGGAGTGTATTGGGGAGCGCCCGAGGTCAAGGCGTGATTTTGTCTCGACGGAGACGCTGGAGAAAATTGAGGAGAGTCGCGCTGCCAGGCTGGCTGGGAACCGGGACCAGCACAGGGCTCTGTCACGCCGGACTAGAACCCTCCTGAGGAGAGACAAGGAGAGGTATGTCAGAAGTCTCGCTGAGGATGTCGAGGGTCATTTGAACGCTAATGACCTCCGACCCGCCTACCGAGCCCTGAAGAAGCTCCGTTCCAAGTCTCCTTCTCGGGCGAGTGCTATTCGAACAGCAGATGGGCGCCTCGTGTCGGACATGGATGGGCAGATGGCTCGTTGGGCTGAGTACTTTGGGCAGTTGTTCACGGTGGACCCTCCAACTGAGCAGCTTCACACCACTGGGTTACAGGCAGTGGATGCCGATCCTCCCATTGACGAAACCGCACCCTCTCTTGACGAAGTCAGAGAGGCTGTAGCAAAGTTGAAGGGTGGAAAGGCAGCTGGTGTTTGTAATATCAGTGCGGAGCTCCTCAAAGCTGGGGGTGAGGCCATGATCCGCGGGTTGCATGCTGTCCTGACTGCCGTGTGGCAATCAGGTACCATTCCTCCTGACTGGAAAACGGGGCTGGTCGTCCCTATCTGGAAAGGGAAAGGGGACCGTCAGGACTGCAACAATTACCGCGGTATTACACTGCTCAGCGTACCAGGCAAGGTGCTTGCCCATCTATTGCTGACACGAATTCGCAGTCATCTGGTGAAGCATCAGAGACCTCAGCAGTCTGGGTTCACGCCTGGTAAGTCAACAACGGACCGTATCCTATCGCTTCGTGTCCTGGTGGAACGCCGACGTGAGTTTCGACAGGGGATGCTTGCAGCCTATGTTGATCTCAAGAAGGCGTTTGACTCAGTGCATCGTGAGTCACTCTGGGATCTTCTGTGACTTCGAGGGATTCCTGCAAGGACTATTGGTTTGATAACTGGTCTGTATTCTGGGACTGAGAGTGCTGTGAAGTGTGGGGCAGGTGTATCCAGCTTCTTTCCTGTGAATACAGGAGTGAGGCAAGGGTGCGTCCTTGCCCCATCACTTTTCAACGCTTGTATGGACTGGGTATTGGACAAGGTTGTAGATCAAAGTGATTGTGGAGCATCCGTCGGCAACACCAAGATCACTGATCTTGTTTTTGCCGATGATGCAGTAATCTTTGCTGAGTCGCTGGAGGTCCTAGTGATGGCTCTCGAGGCTATGCACGAGGAGGCAAAGCCTTTGGGACTTGAGGTCTCCTGGCTCAAGACCAAGGTCCAGGTATTTGGAGACTTACTAGATGAAGCAGTACAGTCTGTTCATGCGTGTGGCGAGGACATTGAGATCTTGGAAAGTTTTACATACCTTGGTAGCGCAGTCCATAATGACGGCGGGTCACGTCAAGAAGTCTTACGACGGATTGGCATAGCCCACGGTGTTATGGACTCGCTCAGCGGGAGTATTTGGCGTTGTCGGTACCTGTGCAGGAGGACAAAGATCCGGATCTTCAAGTCGCTTGCGATCCCTGTCTTACTCTATGGTTGTGAGACATGGACACTAAATAGTGACTTGAAGAGACGAATCAATGCCTTTGGTAATAAGTGTCTTCGCAGAATCATGGGGTATCGCTGGGATGATTACGTGTCAAATCAGCGATTGCACCGTGAGACTGAATCGAGGCCTATTACCTGCATAGTCCGTCAGCGCCAACTTCGGCTATATGGGGATGTGGCACGCTACCCTGAAACCGATCCTTCCCATCGGGTTGTATCTGTAAGAGACAATCCGGCGTGGAGGAGGCCAAGGGGGCGCCCACAAGGCTCGTGGCTGGGGCAAGTTGATGTTTCTTGTCGAGAGCTGCTTGGTATGGGAAAGGAGCCTGCATGGGAACTCGCGCGTGGTGACCCCCGGGAGTGGCGTCGTAGGGTGGGCGAGGCGACGCGCCCCCCGGCGTATGCCCCCAATGATTGATTGATTGATTTCCTGCACTGATTTTAACAAGGCTATATCCATCCTGTAATACGGAGACCCAAACTGAACTGCATATTCAAGGTGAGGTCTGACTAGAGCCAAATTAAGCTTTAGAATAACTTCAGCACGTCTACTTTTAACACTCCTGGTATTGAATCCTAAAACCCTATTAGATCGATTTCTAGCCTCAATGTATTGTTTCCTAGGATGGAGGTCTGAGCTTACCCACACTCCCAGATCTTTCTCACTTTCTGATCTTTTCAGCGATACATTGCGTATAGTGTACCTATTACCATGATTTTTTCTACCAACATTAATTATGCTACACTTGTCAATACCAAATTTTATTTGCCACCTGACTACCTACTCGTTTAACTTCTCTAAGTCTCCCTGGAATATGTTTACATCAGACTGTGATCTAATAATCCTACCTACTTTAGTATCACCAGCAAATTGGCTGATATCACTGCTAATCCCACTATCTAAGTCCTTGATGTAAACGTTGTTGATGTTAATAAAAAAAGGAATGGTCCCAAAACAGACCCCTGTGGAACTCCACTTGTTTCCTGCCCCCAATCAGATTTAGAACCATTAATTGTAACCCTTTGTTGCCTATCACTTAGCCAAGATCTAATCCAACAAAGAACCTTCCCATATATTCCATGTGCCTTAATGGGAGGGGTAAGTATTCAGAAGCGGAATTTCATCAAAAAATACGTAAATTACCGTAGCTTTTGGCATCTTCAGCCAGATGAAACACCGCCCAACTTTCGCCCGTATTTGAAATGCCCTACGCGCGTTTAAAGGGCTCAGACGTCAGGGAGTGTTGCCATATTATGTAATAAAATTTTGTTTTCCATAATTTTTTTCAGTTATCTTGTTATTTTATCTGAAAAAAATGGTTGTGGTTGCTGTATGATACAGCAATCACAAGAGAGTAGGCCTACTGGGGAAACTCTGGGGGAAAAAAATGCGCTTCTCAAACCACCCCTGGGGTAGTGTGGAAGAGTTTGAACAATTAGCTAGGCCTTCTAGGTGGGCCCTGATAAAGGTATGTAGGTTTTTTATTATTCCTATTTGGTCTATTAGATGAAAAGGCCCATCGCCGCTAAAATCGCCGCCAAGAATTGCTTTGGATACTTGCATTCAAAATGCTGTATCTTTTTTATTTATTGATCAATTAAATTTCGGATAATTTTTTTTATTGGAATCTTTATTAAAAGAGCTATAGAACCTACTAAGTAGAACTTTCTGTTAAATGGATTGTTTTTAGAGTAATTTGTAGCCAATCTTTGCGGAGCGTTTTCTCACAATTACTTTTTGACTGGTTTCCAATACTTCAATAAGTCACTACTTGCTCAATTTTTTTACCAATTTTGAATCTAGTTTGTTTTGGTAAGTATCATATAAAGAAGGATTCCTCTTGCCAAAATATTGATATATGAAAAAATAATGTCTTAATCAGATCAAATTACATCTTGCTGGTTTTTTTTATGTTCTTCGAAAATTGTATATATCTTGAAAACTAATAAAAAAAATTCAAATTCCAGCGACAAATTTAATAGAAATAAACTTCCTCTTTAAAATGGACTTTTAAAATAAACATTAGTAGCAAAACTGAAGGAGGAGTAACAGCTTGAAGAATTTACGTTTTAAACAAAAAAACAACAACAAAAAAATCATCTACATTTCCTGAATTTTGGTTTGCAGCAGTTTTGTAATAGTCTCAACATTGTGTTAAAGTTTCATAAAATTTCAACCATTCCTTCTATATGATGACCTGAATGCTTACTCCTCCCCTTAACATCATTCAAGAGTCTCTTGTGTGGTGCCTTGTCGAATGCCTTACTAAAGTCCAGGTATACTATATCATAATCCTCATCATTTTCTGCTGTCTTATAAACTTTCCTATAAAAAACTCAATCAATTAGTGAGACATGCTGTACCTTTGGTGAACCCATATTGTGAATCATTTACCAAACTATGCTTTCTTAATGCTCTCTAATGTTTCTTGCAACAACAGATTCCAATAATAATTTACCTACTATTGAAGTCAGACAATCGGGTCGATAATTTAACATTAATCCTCGATCGCCCTTCTTAAATATGGGGACTACACTAAAAAAAAGTCATCACCTTTCCTCTACATTAACGGCACCTCCCCTAGATCAACCGATTTCCTAAAAATGTGCACTAATGACTCACTAACAACCTCTTTTCATTCTTTTAATGCCCTGGGGTAGCCTAAACTTCATCTACTCCTGGTGACTTAAACATCTTCATTCTATCTATACCCTCTTCCACCATTTTCTCGGTTGTCACAATAACTTTCAGTTTCTACATCCTCCTTTCCTCTAGATCTCTGTTCACTATCACGTATACCATCTGCATATCCTCCTGTCCTCCTGAGTAAATAAACTTAAGAAATAATCACTTAAAATTTTATACATAGCCACATCAGAACTTACAATCTCCCCATGATCTATTTTTAATGGACCCACCAATTCCCTACTTTTTGTCTTATAGACTTGAAAAAATCTGGTCTTTGCTCGGTCTTTGCCTGGCCAGCTACCTTAATCTCATAGTTTATATGTGCTGTTCTTGTTAACTTCTTGACTGTCCTAGCCATCACATTATACTGCTCACTGCTCACCTGTCCTGCCTTAACCTTCTTATACATGTTCCTTTTTAATCCTATGTTATGTTTTAAATTCCCAGTCATCCATTTGGATAGTTTTTCCTTGATTTTATCGCCCAATAAGGAATATTCTTTTTCTGACCTGTAATTAACTTATTCACAAAGAATGTATACACTTCATCAGCACTAACCTCACTGACTCATCCCTCTGCCCTGACATCAGACCTCACCTCACCCTCCATTCGACCCCAGTTAAGCCTTTCCAGGTGTTTTTTTAATCCTGCATAATTAGTCCTTCTGAAGTCAGGTACCCTATGCAAATTTATACTCCTGGAACCTTCCTCCTACTTTAAGCAAAACACAATTTCACAGTGATCGCTATTACTTAACTGACCTCCAAAATCCGTTGGAGTTGGAGGTCAATTAACCTACCGTAACTAAATTTGCCTTGCTTGATAGTACTAAATCTAGGATATTGTCTCCCCTAGTAGGTTCCTTGGCTTTGGAAAGTTATCTGGAACTAGTTTTAACAATTCCTGTGTCATTATCACCTACAATTAAATGCTAATCAACTTTCCTAAGATTAAAATCACCTACCACGCATAATCAATTATAACTACAAACTTTGCTTATTTCCTGCCATATAGGAACGGAATCCTCTTTACATAAAGTTGGAGGCCTGTACACTATACCTAAGACTATCTTATCAGTTCCTTCCCTATCTTCCACCCATATAGACTCTACACTATCATCTATTTCTATAACATTAACAAAACACTGCAATGTATCCCTGGCATAAAGTGCAACTCCTCCACCTCTCCTGCCTAACCTGTCATTATGAAATATCTTGTACCCCTCTGTCTCAGTTTCTGAATTAAATACTTTGCCTGTCATATCTAACCGTGTTTCTGTTAATGCTATTATATCAAAATCTTCAACACTAGATATTCCTCTCAGTAAATCTATCTTGTTTAAAATATTCCTACAGTTTGTATAATAAACCTTTAAGTTGCTCTTCTTCATCTTGTCAATTTTCCCACTAGCGTTGACTTTTTTTCAACCCTGTATTTTTCCTAATCTTACTGTCTTTCTTCCTGCCTTGACCAACTGTATTCCTTCCTTGACTATCATGATTACTGCTCTTCACCTTCACACATTCCTGGCCTCTAAAAAAAACCTTGACCCCCATCTCACTTACAATTCTCCACACCAACACACTCACCCCCCTATGGGAGGTGCACCCCATCCCTGGCGTACAGGTGGTCCTTACCGAAGAATCGGGCCCAGTTGTCAATAACTGAGTTAAAGTTGTCCAGGTCATCACATTCTACTATTGTTGCGCCTCTTGCTTATTTTTATTGTTATCTTAATTATTACTGTTCTTACTTTGGTAGCTGCAGGTTCCCTCCCATGATCTTGCTGCAGAAAGGTTTCTATTTATTCTCATCCTTCTTCTGTTAATCTTACTAAGTAAAAATTGACGAAGTGTCTTTGTTCTCTTATTCCTCTCACAGGTTAACTCTGGAACACTTCTATTCTGCTTTTTAATCTTCCATGGACTTCATTTACTTTGACGTTCTCGCGCTCCAATAAGTTTCATAAGATTTTTCCAATACTTCTTCCGTTGGGAAGCATTGTGGCCACTCCACGTGCCTTGCAAAACCTTTCTCCGTAGGCAGTTTTCATCACTAAGAAACTCATAAATAGCCACATGTTATGTATATATTACTAGATTCACAAGTAATTTACTTTGAGGTGAATACAGGGAGGTCCCGTTATACGAGCATTCGGTATACGAGAAATCAATGATACGAGCTGAGTAAATTAGGGTCTATTTTCAATATACGAGATCGAAAATCCAATGCTACGACATTCAAACTGGGGTGAGTAAAATTACCAAGTTCAAAATGTGCGCCCTACCACGTATGCATCTGGGCTGTATGATGATGTACAATGATTCAGATGCGCAGAGATGAGCTTGTGGGCAGTGGAAGAGGTCTGCGCACCCCACCCTTGTCCCTTACCTACCTAACACAGCGTTCACACACAAGTTTATTACGGCGGGAATGTAGGTAAGTACAGTGGAGTGATGCCACGAGGATCACAGGGAGAGGAGTGATGTGTTGCCTCAGGTGGTAGGTAGGTAACTGCCTGAATACAGGACTCCAGGGCTGGACAAAGGGGGATTTGGTTGACCCCAGTCAGGTCACCCCTAGCAAGGCGTGACCTGAAGGGTAATTAAGCATTTGGTGCAGCCTGACCTTTAGGGGTAATTAGCCAGGTGTGCGGCCCCAACCTTAGGACCCCTACACTACCCTCTCTTGTATCATGCGGCGTCCCCTACAGTACGTCTTTTTTGCTTGTTATGCATGTTTTATGTTTAATTAATGTGCAGTTATGTTATTTTGTGTGCTATTTTCTCTTTCAGAATATTTTTCTACAGAATAGGTAGTACAGTGTGGGTAATATAGACGCTGTGTGTTTGTTGTGTTTGGTATAGTTTATTTTAGCTTGAAAAACATGTCTTTGATGGGGTCCTGGAACCAAACCTATATTTTACCATTAGTTATGTATTTCGCTATACGAGATTTCGCATTTAGTGCCCAGCTCTGCATATGGCAACACAAACTGCAAAAGAAATAGAAACAGCGAGCATACGGGTACTCCGTAGTGTAGTGGTTAGCACGCTCGGCTCACAACCGAGAAGTCCCGGGTTCGATCCCCGGGCGGAGCGAAGATAGATGGGTGGTCTTTCTTAAAACCCGAGCCCCTGTCCACCCAGCAGTGAATGGGTACCGGGTGTTAGCCGGGGTTTTGTGACCCCCCTCCCGGGGTGGTGGCTTCGGCCAACACTAAGCTGCAGCGGTAGATCACTATGGCTCTGAGGAATTATCCTCTAAACAAACAACAAACAAACAAATACAACCTGTGACGCGCAAATACTGACACATTTATCTACCGGTTAGCCTATTGTGGGAAAGGACAAAGTTGCCAATTTATTTCTATAAAACTTATGCGCCTCTATGACTCACCAAAAATTGACGCACGTACACCAGAAGCTTTTTTTCTACTAATTTATATAAGTTTTTTGAAGCATTTGTGCATCAGGTTATGTTTTGCATGAAGACATCTTAACACATATGAGCGTTCCATGCGCGAGAGGGCTATGAGAATGACTACTTATACGTATTAGTCGCTTTCTTCCAATTGGAACTCTTTTACTACATATTTCTTTTTCAGAGGAGCAACTAAGTGACTTTTTTTTAAATATTGCTGTACTTTTGTCCAATCTCATATCTATATGAAAATAAAAGTCAGGAGTCAAAACAAAAGAAAAAAAAAAGAAAAAAAAAAACCCACTGAGATTCACAACAGTTTGCACCCACATGGTATCTTGTTACTCAAAACCACGTGGATGGGGATGGGGTGGACTACCAATTTAGGATAGGGTGTTCCTAGTTGCTATTTTTTTCTACACCCCATTATCTTGAGGACAACCTGGTTTTACCTAACTGGCTTTGCTAGTGCCTCAACATGAATCAAGTATGAAGTGCCCTGACAACAACAAATGGACAATCTTTAACCAGGACTGCCCCTTTTAAGACGGTTTCTGGAGTAAATTATTAAATTATTAGACTAGATAGATGAACATAATCTGAACAAGATGAATTTTCCAAATCATTATCAAAATTTATCACATCCATCAAAAAGCTACTCACCTCCTTGCCGTACTCAATACTTTGAAGACAACCTTTCTCGAGGGTACAGAACTGGTCCAATGTCAGCTGCTTGACAAAGAAATACAGCACCGTGTTGCAATCCCCTGCCACCTGCAATACCACACTCTTTTAGTACATATTGACATGGCTGTTGTCAAGTGATAAGAAACTCTTTGTTTATGTTTGAAGCACATACCTTGAAAATATTTCAAGACTATTGTTGAGAAGACAGTAAAAATATTCAGCAAAATCGTATACACTGTAGTCTGAAAAAAATGTTCCAAGCTTGACAATAGTGAAACATTATAATATATCTTAAAGTAATCGTCTAGACCAATTCATCATTCCTGATTTAATGCAGTCAAAATATAGCCATGATCGAGTATATCAACAATATGTTGTCACTTTTTACATCCAGTTACCCGTTATTAAATGATCCGCATTCAAAATCAATAAATTCCCCCGAGCTCTCAAAACAGAACTGACGACCAGCAGACGACGGACCATAGCTCGGTGACGTCACGGCAGGAAGCCTCCCAGCCCTGCCCTGATACAAATACACGTAAACTCAGAGAAAAATATAGTACTTGAAGAATTTTGGGTGCTTCTGGTATATATTTTTTTGCGATATGGCATATACTTGCATCCTTCATGGGTACAGCAAGAAAGCTGTGCCTTTCCAGAGAGCTTAGCACCCATTTCCGACCCATTTTGTCATGATATATGTGTGCAGCGCCGGGGAGTGGCGGGTGAGAGGCGCGCTGTGTGAAGCACATTGTCTTGCCGCGCACCTCTCACCCGCCACTCCCTGGCGCTGCACACATATATCATGGCCAAATAGGTCGGAAATGGGTGCTAAGCTCTCTGGGAAGGCACAGCTTTCTTGCTGTACCCATGAAGGATGCAAGTATATGCCATATCGCAAAAAAATATATCAGAAACACCCAAAATTCTTCTAGTACGTATATAATATATATATATATATATATATATATATACACACACACAAACCTCGATTTCCCGGACTAATAGGGGGAGCACTGGTCCGGGAACCGCAAAATTCCGGGAATCGCATGTATAAAAAAAAAAAAAAAAAAAAAAAAAAAAAAAAAGCCTGACGCCAATACCCACCCCCGAACGTTTATCCTACTCTAGTATTTACTGTCCGGCAACCGACAATATCAACTACCCCGCCGCGGACTTTTACGTCCGCTGAGCATGCAGCCACCTGGCGGGAGGCAGCAGAAAGTGTTCAATAGTCTCAAGAGACGTTCCTACACCAGGGGCAGTGGGGGTCAGGGGACTAACGGAGGCTGTGCAGGTGAACCTTGAGTGTTGTGTGCCCAAATGTAAACAATACGACCGCTGAGCATGCTGCCACCTGGCGGGAGGCAGCAGAAAGTGTTCAATAGTCTCAGAAATGTTCTTGCACCAGGGGCAGTGGGGGTCAGGTGACTGACGGAGGCTGTGCAGATGAATCGTGAATGTTGTGTGCCCAAATGTAAACAATACGACCGCTGAGCATGCTGCCACCTGGCGGGAGGCGCGGACACTGACCAGGGGTGACAGGAGACGCTCGGACCGCCGGACAACTTGGTCAATTTACGAACAGGACCAGGCATTTCAAAGTTTAAAAAAAAAAAAAAAAAAAAAAACAATTTGTCCGAGACTGACATATCCCCGGACCTCGGATTTTGTCCGGCAAATCCGATATCCGGGAAATCGAGGTTTGTGTGTGTATATATATATATATATATATATATATATATATATATATATATATATATATATATATATATATATATATATATATATATATATATATATATATATATAAGTCCCGTTATACGAGCATTGGGTATACGAGAAATCAATGATACGAGCTGAGTAAATTAGGGTCTATTTTCAATATACGAGATCAAAAATCCAATGCTACAACATTCAAACTGGGGTGAGTAAAATTACCAAGTTCAAAATGCGCGCCCTACTGTCATGCCTGGTGCCAGGGGTTAACGTAATAAGAGGGAAGACCGCATTGAATGAATGTTTTTCCTCACACAGAGGCTCAGGTTTGTCTAGTTTTGGTCAGGCAGGTGTAAGGAGAAGGAGTTGTGAGGCCTGATTGATGGTCGAAGGTTGTGGAAATTGCACGCATAGGGCTCTGTACAATTTCTGGGAAGAGGGATTGAAGGTAGAAGATAAAGGAAGTCATTATTTTTAAAGTTAGCGGGTCAAACTCCTACGGGGTCGCAACCGTGGAGAACAGCTGGGAGCGTAATCTGGAGGGAAAACAGAGGCGGGAAAAGCACAGAGCGCCTTGGTCCTTACACAGCCTCTTTTGGTTCGTCTCCCTGAATCCAGCGCCCCTTCTTTTCCTACAGATCCAAAATGCTCATCCTTAAAGACCGTACACCCCACACCATACATATGCCATACCACAATACTCATGTAACGTACACTACGTTAGGCCTAGAGACCATGGCTATGTAATCTTCAGCCCTATGGCATTTAGTCTGGATTAAGTTCTTTTGTTGTAGTTGTTAAGAGTGAATAGATCATTTGATCATTCACTACTTCCTTATGGGACAATGTTTGTTCTGTTAGTCTAGTGTTTCCGTCCACGGGCCGATGCCTTTGGAAATTTCTCATAACGATTAGGTAGGTTATCATGCCCTCTGTTGGTTAAGGAAGTCGTAGCACCATAAACACTATAATACCCGTGAGAAAAATCAAATATGAATATCATTCCCAACCTCCTAATTCGCTGTGAAGTGGTATGACGGTAAGTGGTACTCACACCTTAACCCGGATATTAACAACTTAGTCCACATTCCCTAGCTTCCGAGAAAATACGGCCTAAAAGTAATATGACGCTACCATTTTTATGTTTTTAATTGGAAGTCTGGAAATATCAAGGGAGTTAAAGTTAACACCCACCCAGCCACAATCAGCCGGGGAACAACAAAGCCGGGGCACCACACTGGTGACTTCACGGGGGGAGTTTATGAAATTAAAATAAAAGTACTACTCAAATTATCGGGGAAGAACACAGGAAGAAACAAAATGTGGCACTACACTACCACGTATGCATCTGGGCTGTATGGTGATGTTGTGGTGGCCCCAAGCTTGGGGCAGCACACCTGGCTAATTACCCCTAAAGGTCAAGCCAACATCTGGCGTGGACCTGATTCGCTAGTGACCCAAATTCCTCCCGCACCTCCGTTGCTGGGTTCCCGCCCTGGCTTCCTAGACCCGTTTCTGGCAGTTACCTACCTACCACCATAGTGTGAGGAACACAGGGAGAGGAAGAGTGGTGTTCCTCTCACTGTAGTGGTTGGTAGGTAACTGACTGAATAGTACAGGACTCCTGGGCTGGACAAAGGGGGATTTTGGTTGACCCCAGTCAGGTCACCCCAAGCAAGGCGTGACCTGAAGGGTAATTAGCTAGGTGTGTAGCCTGACCTTTAGGGGTAATTAGCCAGGTGTGTGGCCCCAACCTTGGGACCACTAGTTTATTTTAGCTTGAAAAACATGTCTTTGATGGGGTCCTGGAACCAAACCTATATTTTACCATTACGTACACGGAAGTCCCATTATACGAGCATTCGGTATACGAGAAATCAATGATACGAGCTGAGTAAATTAGGGTCTATTTTCAATATACGAGATCGAAAATCCAATGCTACGACATTCAAACTGGGGTGAGTAAAATTACCATGTTCAAAATGCGCGCCCTACCACGTATGCATCTGGGGGGAGATGCTGAGAAGTGCCATAGAGGTAAGGCGAAAAGAGCGCTTTACCGGTCTTCAGGCGCTTTTGTAACAGGCCCAGCTAAGGCACCGGCTCAAGGCTATGTACAGTCGAGATTTCAGGCGCTTTTGCCCTGCCATACACCTCTAAAGCCCAATGCGAGGGTGTGGTCCGAGAATCCTACTAGCCAATCACGCTGCCTGTCTGAGCGCTGTTTAGGCAGCTTCGACCAATCACAAGGCTTGAACACTTGAACACAACACCAAAACAAGAATTTTAGTCCCTCCCTCCCTCACCTCTGCAATAAGGCAACGCTCGCCCCGCGGCCCGCCGAAAACTGTTTGTCACAAGTATGACATTCATCACAGGTTTTGACCACTTATATATTTTTGCATTGGGACGTGCCACATACCATGATAATTGGAAAACTGTGGTGATTCCGAGACTGAGTGAAAATTTAATGCAAGCAAAAATACAGGAGTAAGAAAGAGTTGAATAAAAAAAGGTGAAAGAAAATAAATGTTTATACACGATCTCATTTTGCTCTCATTATCTTATTATAGGTATAGTTTACTGTAATTTTTATACAGTCATGATATGCACTAATGTCTCGTGAAGATGATAGTATGTTCAGTTGCCCTAAATATCATCTGGTAATATGATAATACCGTATAATAGTACAACATTTTAGTGCGGGCGGAGCACCCTTGGTGACACTTGTCTAGTCGCTTCGCCCTCCGCCCGCCCGCCCAACCAACACACAACACAAAATTTTTATCGCCAGCATATAAGCTTACAAAAACACCCTATAGTGCCGCGTTTAGTCTTTCACGATCAATTCATACACACCTTGCAACACTATTATTACGTAAACACCAATTGTTACGATGTAGGAACTGAAACAAGGCTATATTTGCCTTATAAACAGAAGATGAATGTCTGTCAAAGGCCAACAGTAGCTCACTAAGTCAGGGTCTGACCATGCCTTAGTTTCAGCGCCTTTAGCGGTGCCACTAAGGCAGCAATCTCGACTGAGCATGGCGGTGGGAGGGCGTTTCGCCTTACCACAGGCGCCCTAGTGGATAGGGCGCCCTAGCTCGCTCTCAGCATCTGGCCCCTGGGCTGTATGATGATGTTGTGGTGGCCCCAAGCTTGGGGCCGCACACCTGGCTAAATACCCCTAAAGGTCAAGGCAACACCTGGCGTGGACCTGACTCGCTCGTGACCCAAATTCCTCCCGCACCTCCGTTGCTGAGTGCTCGCCCTGGCTTCCTAGACCAGCTTCTGGCAGCTACCTACCTACCACCACAGTGAGAGGACACCACCCCTCCTCTCTCTGTTCCTCGTGGCATTCCTCCGCTGTACCTACATATTCCCGCCGAAATAAACCTGTGTATGAACGCTGTGTTTGGTGTAACCCGTGTCTAGCTAAAGTGTACACAACAATGTACAGTAAACCCTCGCGTATTTGGACCGTCATTATTCGGATTACATTATTCGGACCTTCTCTCTTTCTTCTTTTTTTCCTAAATGTTATTTACGTCAAAAAAAATTGAATTATGAACGTAGGTGTCAAAATAGTTGGCGTAGTTCCATCGTCGCCATGGGTAAACACATTCGCACAACAAGATCATAATATTCCCCCCTAAAATTACCACAGAAAATGTACATAAACACAAACAGGCCAGTCTTGAAAATATTTGACTCGCCAACTGTTGAAAGTCTAACGCACTTGTCTCGTCCTGGACGCAAGAAAAAGTTTCAAAGAAAACTTTGAATATTATCAAAAGACAGCTAGTGAAATCTCCTACCAAAACAGCAAGATAATTAAAGTCAATAAACCCACAGTTACTGGGTACAGTGTGTGTAAGGAGCGTGTCTCGTTACATCCGTAAAGTCTTGCGATTTCTTAACCCACGGCTCAACCTTTCGTTGAGTAACCCAGTCTCCCTCACAATTTCTTTTGAACTAAAACCGATCTTATATAA
>JACEEZ010007652.1:439728-487228 GCA_016584305.1 Chionoecetes opilio
ACCAAGCGTAAGTCTTGTGGTGAAAGTTTGGATGCCTCGGAAGAGCATGCAGAGGAATTTCGGCAGACATTTAAGGATTTGATTAAGAAGGAAAATCTTTTACTTGAGCAAATCTACAATGCTGACGAAACAGGCCTTTACTATCGCTCAATTCCCGAGAATACCCTGGCCAGTGAGAAGGAAAAATCTGTGCCTGGTCGAAAACGGTGCAAATCGCGAGTGTCTGTGATGTGTTGTGCTAACGCTGCAGGCACTCACCGCCTGACTCCTGCTGGGGATAGGCAAGGCAAAACAGCCGCGTTGTCTCCGTGAGATAATGAATAATCTCCCAGTTGTTTATGACCATTCAAAGAAGGCTTGGTTTACTACCAAGATCTTCAAGGATTGGTTTTATAAACATCTGGTGCCAGAGATTATTAATTTTCAGACGGAAGTCCTGCACTACAGCCGCGACCGAGTCCGAGCTCTCATTCTCCTCGACATTGCACCCGCGCATCCTGTCGAGAGTGAGTTGGTTGGTGATAAAGGTCATATGAGGGTCTTGTATTTGCCTCCTAATACGACTTCACTCATTCAACCAATGGACCAGGGTATTATTGTGGCTATGAAACGGCTGTACCGGCGGAGATTTTCAGAGCAGGTAATGGTGGTGATGATTGACGAGGAAGACAGGAATGTTGGCCAGCTGACACTCGACAACCTGCGCAAGTATGATCTCAAATCTGGCATTTTCAACCTGGCTCGTTCTTGGAAGGATGTTTCAGCCAGCACCCAGCACTGTAGATCTATTTATTTACATTATTTATCTTATGTTTAGTGATATTTGCATGACTTGGAAATGTTCTGTATTTACATCGAATTATTATTATATTTTTTTTTCTTTTTCAAATCCTCTCATTATTCGGATTCTTGCATTACTCGGACCACTCCTTGGCCCAGTTATTCTGGATACGCGAGGTTTTACTGTACAATGATTCAGATGCGCAGAGACGAGTTTGTGGGCAGTGGAAGAGGTCTGTGCACCCCTCCCTTGTCCCTTACCTACCTAACACAGCGTTCACACACAAGTTTATTACGGCGGGAATGTAGGTAAGTACAGCGGAGTGATGCCACGAGGAACACATGGAGAGGAGTGATGTCTTGCCTCTGTCATGGTAGGTAGGTAACTGCCTGAATATAGGATTCCCGGGCTGGACAAAGGGGGATTTGCTTGACTCCAGTCAGGTCACCCCTAGCAAGGCGTGACCTGAAGGGTAATTAAGCATATGGCGGGACCTGACCTTTAGGGGTAATTAGCCAGGTGTGCTGCCCCAACCTTGGGACCACTACAGTACCCTCTCTTGTATCACGCAGCGTCGCCTACAGTACAACGTCTTTTTTGCTTTTTATGCATGTTTTATGTATAATTAATGTGCAGTTATGTTATTTTGTGTGCTATTTTCTCTTTCAGAATGCTTTTTCTACAGGATAGGTAGTACAGTGTGGGTAATATAGACGCTGTGTGTTTGTTGTGTTTGGTATAGTTTATTTTAGCTTGAAAAACATGTCTTTGATGAGGTCCTGGAACCAAACCTATATTTTACCATTAGTTATGTGTTTCGCTATACGAAATTTCACTTTACGAGTATGCCAGGTGGAACCTAACTACTCGTATCTTCGGGACTTCCCTGTACATCAGTGGCAGACTTTCAAATGATTCACAAGATTTTGAAACTATCCAAATCACACACCCAAAAAAAAAAAAAAAGTTTTTTGACTGACCACATATTACAAGACTTAGAGATTATACAGACTTATAAGAGAATATACTTAATTTAATCAGTTTCTACAAGTTTCAAACTCTAAGAGTCTAAAAGAAGATAAAAGGTTTAGTTAATAATTTTCAGTATATAGTGCTCATAGGTTATCATCCTCTTTAATGCCTTACTTTTATATGCGTAATTTAAGAACATAAGAACATCAGAAAATAAGGAAGCTACAAGAGGCCGTGAGACCTACACAAGGTAGTTCCTGTTACTTAACACTACCTACATCCACCTTTCATCTCCATCCATGAATTTACCTAGGCTCCTTTTAAAGCTCTCTAATGACTCTGCACTAACTATCTGTCTACTGAGTCCATTCCAATCATTTACCACCCAGAGCTGGGCAGTATTTAAATACGTATTTAAATACATTTGTGT
Source organism: Chionoecetes opilio (assembly GCA_016584305.1). NCBI lineage: Eukaryota > Metazoa > Arthropoda > Malacostraca > Decapoda > Majidae > Chionoecetes > Chionoecetes opilio. The sequence continues at coordinate 441,912 of JACEEZ010007652.1, forward strand.
ATTTATGAATGTATTTATAAATACATTGGTTGTCATGTATTTAAATACAGTATTTAAATACTTTTATGAGTATTTAAATACAGTGTATTTAAATACTCATAATATAAAAATGTAAATACTTTTTAATCAGTTAATTTGGCCATAAACCCGCCCAACTATCTGGCAACCCTGATGTTACAGTGAACCAGTGTTTCCACTTGCAAGGAAATTTCGTAATTTTTAGGAAATTTAGGCCTGAGAAGGAAATTTCTAAGGAAACCCAAAATATAAGGAAATCCTAAGGAAATCCATTTTTTTTGGACATGTTAAAATTTGTGCATATTTAAAATGTATTTACAAATGTATTTAAGTACAATTGATGTATTTAGTATTTAATATTTAAATACATTCATAAAATGTATTAAGTATTTAGTATCTAAATACATTTCTTCCATGTATTTAGTATATAGTATTTAAATACATTCAATGTATTTAGTGCCCAGCTCTGTTACCACCCTATTTGTGAACCAGCTTTCCCGATTTCTATTTTAAATCTATGCTTTTAAAACTAAATATAATTTGTTACAAGTACTGTGATCCTCACCTGAGTACTGTAGTAGTCATCCCATGTGACTGGATGAGCAGCTGGGTCCAAGCCAATCTCCTCAAATAGCTCACGGTTGAGGCCTTTCAACACATCCTCTCCCGTATCTATCAAGCCGCCAGGAAAGCCAAAGGTCCCATCAAACCTCAGCTGCATCTGTAATGAAGTGCACTTGTAGTGTGGACTGAGTGACTGGAGGGAAGTGAGCTGAAGTACGTATCTATGGTGGATACTCAGTGCTTGGAAAAAGGTTTGGAGGGTAAACTGATATATGTCTTTGACTTTCTGGCTTTCTAAAGATTTTGAATCTATCCTTACTTAGAAGACCTTAAGCATCTATCTGCTCACAATCTTCTATCTGATTGTCAGTGCGGTTTCTGTAAAGGGCGATCACTGGCGATTTTCTAGCTTTCCTAACTGAATCTTGGTCACCCTCCTTTAGGTGTTTTGATGAAACTTATAATGTTGCCCTTAACATATCAAAAGCTTTTGATAGTCTGGCACAAATTTGTTATTTCTTTACTACAGTAGAAGCTCGATATAACTGAATACTTCAGCCAAGGCTGTTTCCGGTAAATCAAATCTTCCGCAAAATTGAGAGAATAATATATAGATAGCCTATAAGTTGGCCCCTGTACATAGATTTCCTATTTCTGTAAATTTACACACGAAATACTGTAGAAACTTTAGCTTAGCTCCACAAATTGGGGTCTGCAGTAGTCTGTATGTAACGCCTGGGGGGTCTTTTCGTTTGTTGGGCTTTTAGTTCGTTAATTGTCTCTTTCGGTCAGCTGTCGTTTTCTGGTGAAGGGAATTTTGTGGAGTTTAACTAACCGGTCGTCTTATTTTTAGATTAAAATGGAGAGGGGGATGAAAACTTTACTTACAACTTATTAATCGCTGCCACCACCCCAAAATTATGGTTTTGGGGAGACCAAACACATTACTTTAGTACCTACCTAATTTCACCTCGGAGGCGGGAGAAACATGTTTTTGTTTTGGTTGGTTTGCAAGAATGCATCACAAAATAATGTGTTGTTAGTTACCAAGGATAATAATTAATACCAGTTTGTCTTTGTATCTTCAACAATTTTAATTTACCATTCCATTACCTTGCTTTCCTTACACATGATTTTCCCAAACGAAACCTAACCTATTTTTATTTGGAAACTTATGGGTCCACTGACCTCGTGCCCATCTTTGATATTAAGAGCTAACCTAAAACTCTTACTGCAGTGGTTCCAGATGTGAGACACAACACGTGAAGCCTAAACATGTAGCTATACACATGTTGGACAGAAAAACAAGAACAAATATGTGTGATAATTCACTGTGGTGGGTCACATCCTTTGTGGTGTCCTAGAAACACAGACAGAATCAGCATATGTCCTCACGTGGCAAAGAACAAGGGACAAAGAGAGGGGGGGGGGGGGAAACACTGGAAAAATTATAGAAATGGGGAGGGTCATTTTCTACTAATCATAGCTAGCTGTTATAACACTTCCCTAATCTACTCACTGTATATTATTAGAGGTTTAGGGGAAGGACGTTTGTCTGGTTTTCTTACCTAAAAACACAAGACAGAATCAGCACATGTCCTCACGTGGCAAAGGGCAAGGGACAAAGAGGGAGACGGGGGTGATTGGGTGAAACCGATAACCCCTTAGTTTTATGAAAACAGATGACGCCCTGGGGGAGCGACGTTGTCGATCTTTAAACAATGGACCCGTTTACTCACACCTAAAACACTGAGTATTATGAAGCTTTGGATGCAATATAGGCTACATATCACTGTACTCATATTCTTTTTGCTGAAAAATGCATGCAACTGTATAGGGGGTAGCGGCGATGTGGCATATCCGCTAATCCCACCAGCTACATCTAAAATGACTCGATGAACTAGAAAGACTATAGGAGAGGTAGGAAGTCTCCAGTAAATAATAGCCATTCATTCATATTTGAATGGCTATTATTCATATATATGAGTAAAGAGATGAAATACAAGCAAGGGGTCTCATCTACGTCTGGCAGCGCGGCCGCAGCAGCAGCCAGCAGCATCATGAAGTCTGTGAGGTGGATATCAACACCAAGGGAGATCTCCTTGGTAATATTTAGTAGGGGTGCGAGGACCCCTTGAGGAATCCTATGATCACTGGTGATATCCCATGGTGCTATCATAGGCGTGGGAGCTGACCTGTTTTCTTCAGGAAGGCACAGGTGAGGCGGATGACGGCGGGTTTTGAGAGGCGGCGGGCGGGGCAGGCCGCTTGCTCCTCCGCCATGGTAGGTTGGGCAGTGTTAAAAGTCTTATTACTCGTTATTATACATCTTAGGGATTATGGTGAGCTGTTATATACACGTGTCATTATCTAAATCAATGTAGCACCGTGTGTCACCTTAACTAAGGGTGATTTAAAGATGTTATGATGAGGTGACGTGCGGGGCAGTGAGTGACGGAAACATTCTCGACGGGGCCACCCCATAACACAAGTATTCATTATTTTAACCCACATACACAGCTTCTACCACTAAACCGCTAGCAACACAGGCTCCTTCCTTATATATATTACTATCTGATACATTAAAACTCCTTAAAACGCATGCATCCAGAATAAAACGAGAATTAGTTTGAGGTGACGGGGCAGACTCGACAGAGAGAAGGCGGGGAGAAGGCAGTCTGGCATGTCATTCTTGCCCGGAAATATGTCTCGCTGGCTTGTGATTAGTTGAGAAGTTTTAAAAACAGTTTGTCATTGTCTGGTGACGGATGACGCCTTAGCCAGTCAGGGTCCTACCCGTTTACTACTTACCGAGGGAAGGGAAGGGAGGCTTTGTGGGTCTGTGGTAAGGGCAAGTAGTATCTAGGTAGTGGGAGAGCAGGTCGTAGCTGGAGATACCACCTCCGTTGCTGGGTCCTCCCTCAGGAGCATTGTGGTATTAGCCGTGGATCAACATAAGACCATGCTAGCCCTCAATGTTGGTATCTAAAAAATGCATTCCTGGCAGTGGTACCACTTGAGTCTAAAATGGAAGCTCCACGTTAGACTCTCCCTAATCATGTTTAAAAATTTGGCCGATTATAAATTATCACACACGAATTCTATCATCACTCCCACCTTGTCCTCCCCAAATCTGCATCCAAAGTATTATGGGGAGGCGATAGCAGAGTGGTTAGTGTCTCCCGGCCGAATCTTTAAACGTGGACTTAGGCTAACCTAAGACTAACCATGGCTTTAGACAGGCATTTCCTTTCTTTAAACTTTTTCCGGGAGGGAATTAGTCTTAAGTTGGTCTAAAACTAACGAAAATAGTATTGGAAATGTTAGACATCCAGGCCCCTGTCCAACACTTAAGTCTAATGATATTTACGAATACTATGCAAATTCCAATGCTAAGACAAATTATCGGTATTGCCAATATTCTGTTTGGCAAAATATGAGTGTTATACATGCCTCTATTGCAAATTATGAAGCTTCTGAAATATTTCTTAGAAGACCACATTTGGCGCTCTATGAAATCTGGTTTGTTTACCTCTCCTCGTTCGCCGAGTCCAGGCTATCAGCAACTAAAATACGTACACACAAACCTCCTTTTCCCGGACTAATTGTGGGGAGCACTGGTCCGGGAGCCGCAAACATCCGTTTATCGCAAAAGTCCGAGGCCATTACCCACCCCCAGACGTTTATCCTACTCTAGTATTTACTGTCCGGCAACCACCAATACAATAAACCCTTCATGTTCGCGGGGGTTAGGGAACAGAGACACCCGCGATTAGCGTAAATCCGCGAGCATGACATTAGTCATTCATTTACCCTTTTTTTTTTTTAACTGGCCAAGGGCACAACAAAAATGGGTAACACAAAGCCCGCTTAGTTGCCAGTCCCTATAAAGAAGACAGTAAGAGAATAAAATAAAAACAGAGGGGTAGGCCAATTTAGTTCGGGAGGTGTCTTGTTACTCTTCTTTTGAAAAGATTTAAGTCATAGGAAAGTGGAAAAATAGAAACAGGAAGAGAGTTCCAGAGTTTACCAGTGAAAGGGATGAAAGAGTAAAGATACTGATTAACTCTTGCATTAGGAAGATGGACAGAATAGGGATGAGAATGAGTAGAAAGTCTTGTGCAGCGAGGCTGCGGGAGTGGGGGAGGCATGCAGTTAGCAAGTTCAGAAGAGCAGTGAGCATGAAAGTAACGGTAGAAGAGAGCAAGAGAAGCAACATTGCGGTGGTGATTTAAAGATTGAAGACAGTCAGTCAGAGGAGAGGAGTTGATGAGACGAAAAGCTTTTGACTCAACCCTGTTTAGGAGAGCTGTATGAGTGGATCCTCCCCAAACATGTGAGACATACTCCATACATGGGCGGATAAGGCCCCTGTAGAGAGCAAGCAATTGGGAGGGAATAAAAAATAAAAATAATAATAATAATAATAATAATAATAATAATAAAAAAAAAAAAAAAAAAAAAAAAAAAAAAACCCGCGAGTAATCAAATCCGCGAGCCTTAACCCGCGAACATGAAGGGTTTAGTGTACCAACTACCCCGCCGCGGACTTTTACGTCACTTTGTTGTTGTTTTTAGGGCTGCGAGGATCCCTTGGGGAACACTTTGAGCCCTGGTGATGTCCTATGATGCTATCATAGGCGCTGTAGTTGACCTGTCTTCCTCAGGAAGGCACAGGTGAGGCGGATGACAGCATGTTGTCGGGAGGGGTGGACGCCGCCGCCGACGTTCAGGGTGAGGAGTTGAGAGTGAGACACTCCCACCACTACACGGTGGTAGTGGAAGTGCTGACACTGCAGCAGAAAGTGTTCAATAGTCTCAGAGACGTTCCTGCACCAGGGGCAGTGGGGGTCGGGGGACTAACGAAGGCGGTGCAGGTAAACCGTGAGTGTCTTGTGCCCAAATGTAAACAATACGACCGCTGACCATGCTGTCACCTGGCGGGAGGCAGCAGAAAGTGTTCAATAGTCTCAGAGACGTTCCTGCACCAGGGGCAGTGGGGGTCGGGGGACTAACGGAGGCGAAGCCTCCCCCGCCAAAAGCTGTTTCATCACAAGTTTGACGTTCAACGCAGGTTTTGACCACTTATATATTTTTGCATTGGGACGTGCCATACACCATGATAATCGTTAAGGTGTGCCGATTCCGGGACAGTGAGTGAAAATTTAATGCAAGCAACATTCCAGGAATAAGGAGAAGATGAATAAAAAAAGGTGAAAAAAAAGTTTATACACGATTTCATTTTGCTCTCATTATCTTATTATAGGTATAGTTTACTGCAAGTTTTATGCATTCATGATATGCACTAATGTCTCGTGAAGATGATGGTATGTTCAGCTGTCCTAAATATCATCTGGTAGTATGATAATACCGTGTAATAGTACAACATTTTAGTGCGGGCGGAGCACCTGCCGCCCGCCGCCCGCCGCCCGCCCCTAACCAACACACAACACAACATTTCTTATCACCAGCATATAACACCCTATAATGCCGCATTAGTCTTGCACGATCAATTCATACACACCTTGCAACACTATTAATACGTAAACACCAATTGTTACGTTGTAGGAACTGAAACAGGGCTGTATTTGCTTTATAAACAGAAGATGAATGTCTGTCAAAGGCCCACAGCAGCTCACTAAGTCAGGGTCTGACCATGCCTTAGTTTTCAGCGCCTTTAGCGGTGCCACTAAGGCAGCAATCTCGACTGAGCATTGCGGTGGGAGGGCGTTTCGCCTTACCACAGGCGCCCTAGTGGATAGGGCGCCCTAGCTCACTCTCAGCATCTGGCCCCAGGACTCTTGACATATCCCCGGACCTCGGATTTTGTCCGGCAAATCCGATATCCGGGAAATGGAGGTCCGGGAAAACGACGGTTGTGTGTACATCACTTATACGACTATACAGCAACATTTCATTTAATTAATGGGAACAGAGGAGATATTTATTGTTTTTTTTACCTTTTTTATCATATAGTCTAGTCTACGCTAACAGCAGTTCCTAGCAACTCCCTCTACGGGGAGGCCACGGCAGAAGTCTCCCATTTCCACACATCTATCCACCTCATTCTCACATCCTACTGTCCTGAGTGTCCTGTCCTCTCACTCATACATGATCTCTCTCTATCTCTCTCACATACTCCAACACTATCCTCCCATTTAACAGGGCGTCATCCTTTCACACTTCCAACATCTATTACTTTATGATACTCTCGTCTACCGTATCTCTCGTCCCCGTTGGCGAGAATTCCCACTCTTCGCGTCGCCGAGTGTTCCTATTTTCTACGACTTATTATATATATATACACTACCCTCCCGAGTTTCGCGCTTGCTTTCTTCCGGAGGCATAGCGCGAAACTCGCGGATCGCGAAACTCGGGTATTTAAAACACTGTAAAAATGCTTATTTAGTCGTTTTTTTTTTTTTTTGGGTGTGCGCGCGTGCGTGTGTCTACAGCGCCGTTAGGCAGTGACCTCCAGGGGTGGGATGGTAGGCCCTGGAGGTTAACTTGAGGGCTGTGTACCTACCATATTTTACAGCTTATAAGACTCCCTTTTTCCCCAAAAAAATATCCTGAAAATGCCCCAAGCCCCTGTCCACCCAGCAGTGAATGGGTACTGGGTGTTAGCCTAGGGTTTGTGACCCGCCTCCCGGGGTGGTGGCTTCGGCCAACACTACGTAGAGAAGAGGAGGGAGGAGAGGAGCTTGAGATTGAGCTCGAGTTGGGAGTCACCCAGCGGATGCTGTTTTGGTCTGAGTGAGTGAGTTTGACACATATCTTGTCAACTGATGGTTGTGTGACAGTGTTATACGACAATAACACTGTCACAATGCCTTCCTCTCTTCTCTCCTGTTGTGATGCCAGGGTTTTTTATGTTACTAACACCTGTGGGTTGAAAAATATTAATTGAGATAATCCTCCATTGACTAAAAAAATCTCCTCGTCACAACTGAATTGGGATGAACTTAGGGTTTAGTAAGGGGAAATGCTGCCACCAGTCCAGGCGAGTAGTTCTATGGTTTACTCCCTGAACACGATTTACTATACGAGAATTATTGGTAGTCGGGGTGGGTACTTATTATTACACCGAGTGAGGCTGAAACTCTTTTTGAGACGTGGGGAAGTATTTCCATAACAAGGGAATAATCACCTGGGGTTTTTGCAATAAACACAAGAAGCTATGCTTTAAACATCATCCGGTTTATTCACCACGAAAAGTTATTTCTCTTGTTTGAGAACCTAGGTACATGTATAACTCTAATTTGGCGCAGGAAAGCTCTACAGAGCATAACCTACCTCACTGAATTATATATTCTTAGAACTACCATCTATGTCCGTATCAACTGAGCACTATAGGTATACATGGAATATATATATAGGAGAGAAAGTGTGAGAGTAATGGATTGGCTTGTGATTCACGGTACCATGTGGCCTGGTTTCTTTCCCGACAGAGACATTCGCCAGAGCCTTGAAAGGAGTGGAGAGACGACTCCTTTAATAACACTTATAAGGACAGGCCAAGCTCCCTATGCGTTAATGAAACCTAAACAACTGTACCTATATATAGATATATAGATAGATATATTATAACAAGAAGGGGGGGGGGGGGAAATAGGGGCGAGTTACTGCATATCTTACCTTGAAAGGAGTGGAGAGACGACTGACCTCCTCGTGGTATACCAAGGCGAGGTTGGGATGAGAAGCGGGAAAAAAAGAAATGTTCGGATACTTATGAGACTTCCCCTGAAGGGGATATAAGACTTTGAATGACTCTAATTAGCTAACGAAGCAAGTATACATATGAAATGGCTGCCTATAATGCAGTTCTTTTAATTTGATATAGAAGAATTGAATACATTTATTCTAATATCCGGGGAAAGGTGTTCTCCCTTTTTGGTCAAGCCCACGAACGCGTTTTCTAGAGTGACGGGGTAAGAGGAGTCGGAGTAGAAGTTTGGTCGATTTTTAATTTAGCGAATAACTCGACTAACCCACCCATTTATAAACGTAATCTGTCACTATTGTGTCTGTTTTGAAGGACATTAAGAATCTAAGAGTGTTCTTCGATCTGTCAGGAGGGTGAGGGGAGGATGAAAAGTTTTGACTCTACCAGTTATTGACGGTCGCGAAATAAATGTCCCATGCATTTGGACTCGTGTTCTGAGTATATGGGGGGGGAGTGGGGGGGGGAGATAGAAATGGGAGAAAGAAAGAAAGATGGTAGAAAGAAAGAAGATAAATATTACGAGAACAGAAAAGATTTGATTGGCCTTAGTATAATAAGAATAACCGGTTCCCCCATATACTGGACCTAGGCGACAACTTGCCCCAGACCAAACATATGGTTATTGAGACCTTTTTCCTTCTTACAGATACATAGCCCGGGAATCGTATGATGGGAATTTCCATCCTGTCTCTCCGAATTTCCGGGCATTACACTGTCTCCTCCAGTACCTCCAGAAACCACAATACCACACACGTCATGGTTAATCACTTATAAAGGAGTATTTTGTGATAAATAGTAAGGAACGGCGGGGTGTACGGTAAAGTGCTACTTATTTCGAGGTGTTACCTATCTTATGCGACACCGGCTGTTCCTGTAGAGAAAAACACAAACAAATGGAAAAAAAACAAAGCAAAACTACAAGCTATACTAAGCCTATTATAATATTATACTAAGCAGGAAGGAAGGAAGACGTGTCCCGTACGTCTCTTATGGGAGGCGGTAGCAGAGTGGTTAACGTCAAGATATATGTCAAGCTCGAGCACGACCTTGACAGACGACCTACAAAGTGATACTAAGCAGAAAGGGTCACAAGAAGAAGAAGTCTCCGAGTGGCGTTCTCGGTGATCCGAGTTCGATCCTTGATGAGGGCTGTAAAATCCACTTAAAATCTTTCTCTGCACCGTTGAGTGGCCTAAGAACACCCACACGCTGCCCATTAACTCTACCTTCGATTGCGAGTACATCGGAGGACACAGGGGGGCGGCATGAGCCTCTAATCACAGGCGTCACTATAGAAATTCTGTCTGCGCCACCACGGGCAAGGGCCAACCATCACAGCCCTCAAGTTAACCTTCAGGGCCTACCATCCCACTCCTGGAGGTCACTGCCTAACGGCGCTGTAGGCACACACACACACACACACACACCAAAAAAAAAAAAAAAAAAAAACGCGAAACTCGGGGATATAATGTGCGAAAGTCGGGATGATAAGAATTTAGGACTCAGCGCGAAACTCGAGGATCGCGAAACTCGCATAGCGTGAAACTCGGGAGGGTAGTGTACAGTCGACCCTCGATTTAACGGACTTCGGATTTCATGGACTCCATTGCTCAAATTGTCAACTCTACATAATTTATTATTTTCTCATTTTATTTTGGAATTCTTGGGTTTTAAGGAGTTTTGATGTATCAGATATTAAGATATATAAGGAAGGAGCCTGTGTTGCTAGTGATTTAGTGGCAGAAGGTGTGTATTGTTAAAATAGTGATTATTAGTGTTATGGGGTGGTCGCTGCAAGACTGTCTCCCTGTCACCTCAACACCTTAAATCACACTTATTTAAGGTGACACACAGTGCTACACTAACCTAAATAGTGACACTTGTATAGAACAGCTCATCACAACCATATACTATATAATAATGAGCAATAGTCATACTATACAATACCTTTGACAGCCACGGCCTGTGTCTGGCTTGTTGTTGTTCTTCTTCTTGTGACCTCTTCTGCTTAAGGCGGCGTTACACTAGCACTTTTCCGTCTATTTTTTCAAGCAACTTTCTACAACTAACAATTTTTTGACTGCAAGCCGTCACACACACAATCGTTTGCCTGCACTACCAGTCAGCTGTTCCTGTGACTGTAAATAAACATGGCTCCAACGCCAGGGCAGGCTAGAGTACCTTAGGGCAAGCTATCGCTGGTATACACTTAATTATGTGTATTATCAATCGTAGATGCGCCAAACAAATTAAAATACATACACATATATACATAAAAACAGTAATAGATGAGCGGGCATCAGCCCGCCGCTGGAGCCGCAGCAACAGTCAGGTCACAGGTGGGCGGGGCGTGAGGTCACTCCCGCTCCTTATTTATGAGAAATTCTTCTGAACTACGGGTCCACAGCATTTCGTCTATAATTACAAGTTGAAGTCTTGAAGAGTGAGAAACGATTTTTGAGTGTGTCTTGAAAAATATACACAATAATCGAGTCATGCGAGAGACTGTTGCCTGTTTTATAAAACTGGCTTTTAAATGTATCTACATGTGCAATAGTCACTTGAATATTTTTCATACTTTCAAATGTATTGAATTATATTTTGCAAAAAAATCCTGATTTATATCGAATATCTTTAAAGTAATCACTATGAATTTTGATTTGACTATGAAAGTTGTCTTCAACTTTCCATATGAAGACGATCACGATCGTCTGACTCAGACTGACTGATTCAGACGGACTAACTAGTCAGAGCGAGAAAAAACCAACGGAGATCGTCTAACTAGACGGAAAAAGTGCTAGTGTGACGCCGCCTTTAGGAACGCTTTATAGGTCTGTCAAGCTCGACCTCGAACTTTTCTTTTTTCGAGCTATATTTTCACACACTTGGGAAAATACCCTCGTATTAACGGACAACCGGCTTTAACGGACCACTTCTCCCCCCTTTTAGTCCGTTAAATCGAGGTTTGACTGTATATATATATATATATATATATATATATATATATATATATATATATATATATATATATATATATATAATATATATATATATATATAATATATATATATATACCGTATTTGCCGGCGCATAAGACGCACCTCCGCATAAGACGCACCCCTGTTTTACAAAGAGGTCTTGAGAAGAAAACAATATTGGTGTTTTTGAGGGAAATAAAAAAAATCGTAAAATTATCAAGTTATTAAAAAAAAAAAAAGGACTTGTAGGGGAAAGCAAATGATTATGAGCCTGTACCTAAATACAATATTCACAGTGCAGGGAATGTGAATGAAAAATTATACTAATTAAAATGTAAAGAGAATGACAGGGTAACCAAAATCGGTCATAAATCTTAATATATTGCAGGATGCCCCCACGAATTGATATTCTGATATTTTGCTACCTATGACATATAGCTTAGATTTAATGTTGTAGGTATGCCTTTGTTGCTTTTCTGCTATGTGTTTAGACTTTGTGGAAAATTTGCAGTATAGATATTGGTTTTATTTTGGTAGTAGGCTTTCAAAAGTCCTAGGACTCTTACCGACACCATCGTGTAGCTTTCTTCATTATGAGTATTTTGAACCCCATTTCCCATGGCGCAATTGAATAATAATGGCATTACACTTAGTACCGAAAATCTACCGTTACTTCAGCCAGAAAGTTAAGTTAGGTTAAATCAGATTTGGTTAGGTTAGAGGTGGGGTTTTGCTTAGTAACAGAAAATATAGAGAAATAAAGAAAATTACCAATAATATGGCAGTGTGAAGCGTAGCAATGTCTGCGGGGCGGACCTGGAGGGGCAGGTTGCCTCCCCCACAAACACACATGTAAACTAACATTGATTTCCGACAAAAACGAGAGCCAGATTAATTCAAAACACATCAAAACTATTCAGGAGGACTTAAGTCTCGGCCTCAAAATCGGTGGTTGTCCAATAACAAAAATTCACGAAGATATTTAGATAACACTGTAAGGTAACCATCTCTACCTTGTTGTTATTGTTGTAATTGTTGAAGGGCACCGTTGTCGGGATCGACGATATTTGCACTAGTTTACACCTATGAATCTATCACAGTCGCGAGGGTTGATAAGTCTTCTTCAGGAAGGTACAGGTGAGGAAATCACGGCAGCGTTCCGTCAGCCGTGCCTTGTATTCACACTATTCGTCACGGTTCCGTCATTTTCGGCAGTTCCTGCTCACCCTCTAAGCAGACATGGTGCCTCAGAGGCTATGCTTGAAGAAATTTGCATTAATAGCACTTCTGTCGGATGAAGAAGAGGAGTTGAACTCTAAAAGACATTGTTTTGGGTACATAAGGCCTTGAGAAAACGACAATTATCAGTACGGCACAGTCATTACATTAAAATATTCTTCCCCAGGAACAGTTACGTGACAGGACGGTGATGTATTGGAGCCGTGACGGCGGCGCACCGTTTAGTGTAACACGTCTATTTGTTTGAATGTAAGAAATTCTAACGGATGTGATGAGACGGTGCCCTGTCACCAATTTCACCATGATGATATGGTGTTATTCGGCCTTGAGGCGGACGGTGTGGCGCCGTGAGGGGTCTTGGTCTTGGTGTACCGTGTGGAAGACTTTTGTCCCGTCTACAGGTACCATTGCAGCCTTTTTACTAGCACTCTTTCATACATAGTTTCCTTATCCGTAGAGGTACAGGGGTGAGGATTGAGGGGTCGAGGTGGTACAAAGGACTATGCTGTCCCACCTATGCCTATCCCACCTTTCTTACCACTGTAGCGGCGCTAACACACACACGCACATACACACCTGCATCGGCTTAGGCCACCCCCCTGTCTGGGACCAGGATTAGAGGCCTGAGGGTGATCTGATGCTGACCTGACTTGTCCTCGCCGACACAACTGCAACACCAGCCAGGTAAATCAAGCAGCCAAAGGACACAGAGACACACACGCCGCGCACCTTTTGTCCCCACGTTGTACAATGACTCGCTGTCAAATAAACTACAAAGCCACGACACCCTTTCTCCATCCTTGTGTGTATAAACAGACTCCCCAAGATACTACACCACCCTCTCACCGCTCACACTCCTTCAAATAAAACTTTAACACGCTCCTTGTTTCACTATTCCATATATCAAATATACTCACTCCAGCGAAAATTCCAACACTATTTTCTGCCTCCCTTCTATCATCTCATTTCAACTGTTGTGTCAACTTGTGTGGCCCGAGTCGAATGTGGGTTAAGGCGACATCTAATATGCGGGATGTTTGTCTTTTCCATGGGTGCGGGGAGGAGTCTGAGCGGTAATGACCCATGGTGGGTGCGCGGAGGGCGTCGCCGAGTGAAGTATCCCAGGTGAAGCGGCAGACTTGAGATATCAGACGTTTTACAATGGAGAGCAGCAGTGGGGTGTGAATGATGTTTACATCTGACACGGCCATCTTGGCAGCAACAATCGCCATCTTGTTGCCCCAGCTCTTATTTTCTCTTAAACTCCAACCTTTTCTTAGTATTGTGCATTACTGTTGATAACACAGCTACAAATTTGTGCTCAGTGGACTACTGCTCAACACAGATAGCTCCAGACCCCTTTAGTAATACACCACCGGCTGTTTTGCATTCTCTGCCCGACCTCGCATGCGCTAATATGGCCGCATTAGACGCAGGGTGAACTTTGCATTCCTTTTTAAGGGAAAAAAGCGCGTCTTATGCGCCGGCAAATACGGTATATATATATATATATATATATATATATATATATATATATATAATAATATATATATATAAAATATATAATATATATATATATATATAATATATATATAATATATACAGGGAGGTCCCGTTATACGAGCATTCGGTATACGAGAATCCGATGATACGAGATGTGTAAATTAGGGTCTATTTTCAATATACGAGATCGAAAATCCAATGATATGACATTCAAACTGGGGTGAGTAAAATTATCAAGTTCAAAATGCGCGCCCTACCACTCCCGAGCTGGGCAAAGGGGGATTTGGTTGACCCCAGTGAGGTCACCCCTAGCAAGCCGTGACCTGAAGGGTAATTAAGCATATGGCGCAACCTGACATTTAGGGGTAATTAGCAGGTGTGCGGCCCCAACCTTGGGACCGCAGTCAGGTCACCCCTAGCAAGGCGTGACCTGCAGGGTAATTAAGCATATGGCGCGGCCTGACCTTTAGGGGTAATTAGCAGGTGTGCGGCCCCAACCTTGTGACCGCTACACTCACTACCTTCTCTTGTATCACGCGGCGTCCCCTACATTACAACGTCTTTTTTGCTTGTTATGCATGTTTTATGTTTAATTAATGTGCAGTTATGTTATTTTGTGTGCTATTTTCTCTTTCAGAATGCTTTTTCTATAGAATAGGTAGTACAGTGTGGGTAGTATAGACGCTGTGTGTTTGTTGTGTTTGCTATAGTTTATTTTAGCTTGAAAAGCATGTTTTTTTTTATTATTTTTTTATTAAATTGATGGGGTCCTGGAACCAAACCTATATTTTACCATTAGTTATGCGTTTCGTTATACGAGATTTCACTTTACGAGTATGCCAGGTGGAACCTAACTGCTCGTATCTTCGGGACCTCCCTGTGTGTGTGTATGTATATATATATATATATATATATATATATATATATATATATATATATATATAATATATATATATATATATATATATATATATATATTATTTTATATAATAAGCTTTTACCTGTGTTTATGTATACCTAACCTGACCGTAATCTTAGTAACAGTAACCTAACTTGACCGTTACTGGCAGAAATGACAACTTGAGGAGGAGGATGGTGCGGAGGCAAATAAGGAAATATTACCTTTATTGCCGTTTCTTATTTTTGGTGGGGAATTTTCTTCCATTTGATAGTGTTTGTTTTAGTTCCTTAAAGTTATTTAAGGCCTCATTAGTTGTGCAACTAAATAATAACTATAACATGACCATGACAATCTTGGCTCCCAATAGTGGGGAGAGCTATGAAGATCAGGGTAAATGTGGGTAAAAAGTGAATAAATGAAGAAAATAGGTGATATATGGTAAGGTGTGTGTTGTTGTTCTCGGTAGCAGGGCGCGGAGACAAATGCCTCCTCTGCTCTCCGTCCCCCAACAAAATATCTCCCTGGTTCAGGGCTACCAACCCAAGCACAGTCGTGGATCAACATAAGACCATGTTAGCTCTCGATGGTGGTGTCTAGGAAACGGGTTCTTGGCATTGGTACCACTTGAGTCTAACATGGAAGCTCCACGTTAGACTCTCCCTAGTCCATGTTTAAAAAAGTGGCCGTCCGAGTTCGATCCCGAGTGAGAACCATAAATCTATTGAAAATATTTCTGCACCGTCGAGTAGCCTAAAAACACCCACATGCTGCCCATTAACTCTACATTCGATTGCGAGTGCATCGGAGGATACAGGGGAGCGGCATGAGCCTCTAATCACAGGTGTCAGTCACTATAAAAATTCAGCCTGAGCCAACACGGGCGAGGGCCAACCATCACAGCCCTCAAGTGAATCTCCAGAGACTACCATCCGAGCCCTGGGTCACTGCTTAAAGGCGCTATAGATGGAAAATGGATGGATGGATAGGCATAGATGTAAAAACAAAAGAAGAATTTTTTTTTTACCAAGATCGGCTCCATCTAGTCACTTAAGGACAACAATCAGCTGCTTACATAGCCCCCATAAATCCATCCTTAAGAGTCCTCCCTTCCCCGTGAGGACAGTCTACCTGCTGCAGAAGAGACTGAGAACTACATCAGAAAATGGGTCCATTGCGGATGCCTGTCCGGGATGCAACACCGCATCCCACACTATCGAACATTACAGAAGACTGCCTTGCACATAATCACACACGCTAAGAACACAACATACATTCCATGAAGACCCTGTGGGAAAACCCGGTCCAGGCCATGGCCTATCTTAGGAGCTCGGGGCTGTTTAGCCAGGTAGTCTAAGGAACAACAAGAACATCAAAAACAACAATATCAACATTACACTATTTTAACAGCATGTTAGGACGTACCATTACAGCTGCCCGCAGCACCCCAAAGGGTGATCTGCCCTCCTGAGGTGCCCACAGACACACATGTGCTGCCCGTTGGTGGCCATCCAGCTTCATGGCCTCTGCACATGATATGAGGCCTTTTGTGAATGTGCGTTGCTGCAGACATGATGGGATCTGAAGACAGTAAGCTTAATGTAATGCTACGGGACCGGTAGCCTTTCTTCACATTAGTCTTATATTTAGGATCAAAATATTGTGTATAACTCAGCATTAATATCTACACCAAAATGTATGCACGTCATGGTTTCATAGAGGTAAGGATATCCCTTTTTCGACCTCTTCCTCAATTTGCTTTGTATTTACATAGTTGAAACATGCAGAAAAAGAGCTATGCTCGTACCATCCCATCTCCAAAACTACTATTATATAGCTTTGCTTTGAAGTCGTGAATATTGATGGCATGTACCACCTCCTAATGCAGGTTATTCCACAGTTCTATCCCACAGTATCCCACAGACCACAGGTCTGTATGGGAATCTATATACTTCTTGGTATCTCTCTTGCATGTGGTCCTCTTCAGCTTCTTCCTATGACCTCTCGTATCTCTCTAATCCCACAAAAACATAATCTCTATCATAATTTTCCAGTCCCTTGGAAACCCTGAACACATTAATCAGATCACCTTTTTCCCTTCTTTTCTCCAGGGTTGGAAGATTTTATTCTGAGTTTTTCCTAGCATGATAAATCTTTCAAACTTGGGACCATCTTAGTTGCCGACCTCTGTATTCTTTCAATCTTTCTTATATTTTCTATATACAATCTATGCGGTGTCCAAACCACTGCTGCATATTCCAATCTCGGTCGAATCATTGATACAATCAGCTTTTTCATCATATTCTCATCTAAATAAGCAAACGCCGTTCTTATATTCCTAAAAAAGTTATGTCTCTCTAGTGATTTTATGTACGTGTCTTTCTGGTGTAAGGTTGCTAATGACCGTAACTCCCAGGTCTTTTTCTTCTTTTGTTTTTCTGATATACTCATTTCCTATTCGGTATTCCCAGTTTGTCTCCTTGTACTCTTACCGAATTCCATCCCTTTACATTTTCCTGCATTGAACTCCATTTCCCACCTCAAGACTTAATTTTGATATCTTATCAATGTCTGTTTGTAGCAGTTTACAAGTTTCCTTATTTTTTGCTTTTCTCAGCAACTTGGCATCATCCGCGAATACATTTTCATAGCTATTTATTCCTTCCACCGATCATTTATATAGACTATGAACATCACTGGTGCCAGCATTGGCCCTTTAGGAGCTCCACTTATTACTCTGCACCACTTTGATTGTTGATCTTTTATGACTGATCTTATATCCCCATCCATATCCCATATGTAAGATGAATATCACCATTAATATAGATGCCTAACAGCAAGCAACTGATGCTAAATACTAGGCCTCCCAGCCCTCCTGTCCTTCCTAGCCATGTGAAATATGTAACTGACCAAAATCACACTACAAGTACAGGGAAGTCACGTTATACGAGCATTCGGTATACGAGAAATCAATGATACGAGCTGAGTAAATTAGGGTCTATTTTCAATATACGAGATCGAAAATCCAATGCTACGACATTCAAACTGGGGTGAGTAAAATTACCAAGTTCAAAATGTGCGCCCTACCACGTATGCATCTGGGCTGTCCTGGGCTGTATGTTGATGTTGTGGTGGCCCCAAGCTTGGGGCCACACACCAGGCTAATTACCCCTAAAGGTCAAGCCAACACCTGGCGTGGACCTGACTCGCTCGTGACCCAAATTCCTCCCGCACCTCCGTTGCTGGGTTCCCGCCCTGGCTTCCTAGTCCAGCTTCTGGCAGTTACCTACCTACCACCACAGTGAGAGGAACACAGGGAGAGGAGGAGTGGTGTTTCTCTCACTGTAGTGGTTGGTAGGTAACTGACTGAATACAGGACTCCCGGGCTGGACAAAGGGGGATTTTGGTTGACCCCAGTCAGGTCACCCCAAGCAAGGCGTGACCTGAAGGGTAATTAGCCAGGTGTGCGGCCTGACCTTTAGGGGTAGTTAGCCAGGTGTGCGGGCCCAACCTTGGGACCGCTACAGTTTATTTTAGCTTGAAAAACAAGTCCTTGATGGGGTCCTGGAACCAAACTTATATTTTACTATTAGTTATGTATTTCGCTATACGAGATTTCGCTTCAGGAGTATGCCAGGTGGAACCTAACTGCTCGTATCTTCGGGACTTCCCTGTATATGAATGTTGATAATTATCTTCCATGTAATTGACATTGGCCTTCTGACATTAGTAATTTCAACCAGTAAAAACTATTTTCATTTTCTAATTTAAGGGCTTACTAGTAAGGTTTCTGCTAGTTATGGCTTACGATAAGTTGAAATGAACACAACTTTTAACTTCTACAAAGACTGATATGTGGGAAGTGGTGAGGGATACAAATTCAATAGATGGCAACTCACCTTAGGAATAGGCAAGTTATTTGGAGTTGATTCCACAGACATGCTCATCAATAGTTGGTCATAGGGGAGGGTACCAATCCAGCTCTCCTCTGTTTAGTTTTTGCTGTCGCTGCGGTATACCGAGCTTGTTAGCCTGTAGTGCAACAACTGTTATAAATAAAATCATACATTTTTACTCTGAGCATTGTAACTACATACACTCATTTAGCAGCATTAACCCTATGGTCATGTCTTTGACCTCTGAAACTTCAACAGTGAAAGTTTCATACAAAATTTTTTTATGCTTTCTATAATATGTGAAATATATTAATGAATACAAATGCCTCATTGATGTGTTTTCCATTATGCAATCTATTTCACACTTAAAAGTAATCAGTGTGTTTCAATAATAATTTATGTCTTGAAGGTACCCATAAGGTAACACAGCTAACACAATGTATTTTACTATGATTCCATAGATATGCACTAAGAGCTAATAGTGTGTTGGTAACTTTCTTAGTGGTTTCTTAGTTAGTGGTAATGGCGGACATGATACAAATGCTCTCTCTCAAAAACTACTAATGTGCTAATGAATGGAAATGCTATAGAGTAAACCTTCCACTAACTAGACCAAGGAATAATTTTTTAACTTAAATTCTTGAACATAATTGAAAAAAATAATGTGTAAAATTAGAGGCATACACTCAAATAATAACCAGATTTTGCCTATTGTTATAGAAATATATTATATCCAAATCTTCCGAATTTTCTACCATCTGGCTTTGACTTCAATGTCACTCACATACTAAATTTATCTGTGCTGTATATCTCTCACCTAACTCACGACTATGTAAAATTCTTTGACTGTTTAACATCAAAAGTGGAGCACATCTCATTTTTCAGGCGCTTCATTATCCCTGTGGAGGAAGGAGACACTGCTACCCTCATCCCTCTGTACCAAAAGTATATCCTCCCTGGCACAACAATATACAGTGACTCTTGGAAAGCCTATAGTGGCCTCAGCGACATAGGATATACCCACAGAGTCGTGAACCACTCTGAGCACTTTGTGGATCCAGTGTCGCTGGTCCACACTAACAAAATTGAACGGCTCTGGAAAGACATTAAGAGCTGGTTGCTCAGAGCTGGCCACAAAAAATACCACTATAGGCAGTACCAAAGACTACTGTATACAGTAGTCTTTGGTTAGGTATACTTTGTGGTTGGTTAAGGTTAGGTTAGGTATACGTACTTTGTGATTAAGGTTAAGATTAGGTTAGGTATACTTTGTGGTTAATGTTAGTTTAGGTATACTTTGTGGTTAAGGTTAGGTTAGGTTTCATGAAAACCTATAAGGTTAGGTTAAGGTTAGGTTAGGCTTCATGAAAACCTATAAGATTGGGTTAAGGTTAGGTTAGGTATACTTTGTGGTTAAGGTTAGATTAGGATTAATGAAAACCTATAAGGTTAGGTTAAGGTTAGGTTAGGTTAAGTTTGGTATACTTTGTTCTATTCAGTCAATTCCCTGTTATCTGAGACCCTGACTAATTTTTCCCGGCCAAGTTTTAGTGCTTTTTCTGATAAAGATAGTGTTTTTTTAATGGAAACGACGACCATAAAATTTGCTGACGATTTTTTTATTTTATGAAAACTATAGGATTCCGGAAAATAAAACGGTAAATTTCTAGTGTTTGCCCATGCACTCCCACTTCCCCCAAACAAGTTTGGGGACCTGTGGGAATGCGTGGTTTTCGGGTGGGGAACAAATTATGCATCGGAAACACGTAATTTAAGAGTTGTGTAAGGGGGGGTAAAATTCCCAAGATCTAGGGTAATTTCCTTATATCTAGAGAAATTTGCCTAACCAAAATTAACCAAACCCAGCCAAATCTAACCTAACCTAGCGGGGGGCTTGACCCACCGATAACCTAACCTAACCAAATCTAACCTAAGCTAACCTAACCAAATCTATCCTAACCTAACAAAATCTAACCTAACCTAACCTACCCAAATCTAACCTACCCTAACCTAACCTACCCTAACCTAACCAAATCTAACCTAACGTAAACAAATATAACCTAACCTCCTAGCGGGGGGTTGGGGGGGGGGGTTCGACACTTCGGTCATCATTCTGTGAGGATCGTCAGTTGCACACATCTCTGGACTCAGAAGAAATCCAATGAATTTTTCCTAGATCTAGGGAATTTTTTCAACACCCCTAACTCAAAAACTATGTGGTTGCGACGCATATTTTGTACCCCAGCCAAATATCCCGCATTCCCCCAGGTCCCCAAGCTTGTTTTGTGGGAGAGAGGGAGTATGGGCAAACACTAGAATAATACCAATAAAACTAATATATATATCTCAATTAGATATCTCCTATAAAATAACTCCATTAGAAAATGCACCTAGTTTTGGCCAGGAAAAATTAGTCAGTGTCTCTGAAAATGACCGCGCAGTCCTCGTCCATTATTGCCGATTTTAGGAAACTTTCTCTCAATGAGCTTCCGTCGCAAATCATTACTTTTGGAGATATGACATGTTGTTTATAGGGAGGAGAGAGACAAGTGTTTATGTACGCCTCACTCTTCTTCCTCTTGTGACCTGCATTGCCTCTGTTCTTCCCTTGCTGCGGACACTCTTTAATGAGGACTTGGCTTTAGTTAGGGATTTAAAACGTGGGGTTAGGTTAGGTTAGATTTAATGAGTAAAGGTGGGGTTAGGTTACTTAATTTTCATAATCCTATACAATTTCCTTCCTACTAAAAACATCTTACATCTCCGACGAAAACTCATTGAGAGAAAGTTTCTCAGAATCCATTAAGGTAAACAGAAATCATACTCCTAATAGGGGAATAGACGCAGAGGCCAGAGGTCCCATGTACTGATATATTTACATTTTTCCGTTTTCCCGTGCGGGCAACATGGGTGACTATTCACTTTTTCGCAAATAGTTTTTTTCGTTTACTCCACATAAGAGCCCCTCTCAGTAATTATGTTACTTTCATAGTATCATGAATTACTCACATACATATCCCATACACTTCAATCTCCATGTTAATCACAACCTTCGTATATATGAATGAATATCTGTTGTACATATTTATATCTTATACATGATTATTAAGAACGTTATAAATATGAGGTACAGTCGACCGCGCTAAGTAATGTCGCACCGTACGGAGAGTTTCGTTCAGGAATCACATACTGGCAACTCTTCCACCGAGATTTGAAACCTTTAAAATTCTATTTTAATAGGACTAATGTTGTAACTATCACTACAGATGCACTCTTTGTAATTTATAAGATGGAAATTGAACAGTTTTGCATGTCAATACTGCTTAGAATATATTCTCTCTCTATTCCTTGCCGAAACTTTTTGACATCAAATATTTCGTTCACGGCAAACTTAGTCAAGTAAAGTTCCATGCTCCTTGCAACTCAATTACATAGTTACAAATAAAATTAAATACTTTCAGCAAATCTATGTGTTTATTATTGATTAAAATATAAACAAAAGATGCAAAAACCCTCAGATTTTTTTTTCTCGTAAAAAAAACTACGATATAAACCCTCGCTTGACAATGACATCACCGAGCGGGGTGGGGTGTTCAAGACGGCAGCATGGGGCCCCAGAGACGTGGAAGGTAAACTAATTTACAAGAGCGACAATCAATCAAAGCTCTAATATCTGCCGATATTCCAACAACAGAAATATCACGCATATTGAATGTAAATAAGCGAACAGTTCAGCGCTGGATGAAAAGGATAAGGGAAACAGAAAATGACGCCTCCCTGAAAAGTTTGCCGAGAAGTGGCGCTCCGTGACAGGTCACCCCAGCGGAACAGCAGCGCATACTTGCCACAGTTCAACAAAACCCACTCACCACAGCAGTGGAAGTAAAAAGAAAAATTGGAAGCCGATTTGGCACGGGTACAATAAAGGCCTCTTCCATTTGTGCCCAAGTTGCATGAACCAGTTCTTTCAGTTCAAGGTTGGGTTCTGGGTTCAGGGTTGGGTTCGCGTGTCACAAATGGAACGCAAAAACCCCGTTTTTTGTTTACAAACATACTGAGCTGGCGAGGCAATTTCAGAGAGAGAGAGAGAGAGAGAGAGAGAGAGAGAGAGAGAGAGGAGAGAGAGAGGAGAGAGAAGATTTTCATCCTATCTAGACACTTTGCAAATACCAACTACAAGGTTATTGACTATACAAGGCGCCGCCACGTCAGCACGAATTAGGCGGACTCAAACCGCTGACCGAATGCACAGGGACGCTGCACATTGCGAACTCACGTCTCTACCAACCTTGCCACCCTGACGGGCTGAGAGAGAGAGAGAGAGAGAGAGAGAGATAACGAGAGAGATAGCGAGATAACGAGAGAGATAACGAGAGATAACGAGAGATAACGAGAGGGAGAGAGAGATAACGAGATATAACTCAGCTAGCTGTTATGTGAAGGGATCATATCAAGTTTAAGATCGCGGGAAAGCATGGCCTCCACCAGCCATGTATGCCTCTTTTATGCCGTCTGACATCCTCTCCGACTCGTGCATGCGAAAAACCCTTCACGATAAGAGAAATAGGGCCCAAGGCGACCATTGTTTGTTATGAACTGAAAACTCTACCCAAGCTACCCACCTCTCAATGTGAGTAGAGAAAGTTCAAGGGTTTTGCTGAGTCACTACGCGCTTTGCCTCGGACCCAGGTTTTCGTGCGCAAATGGAACGCCTGAACTCTTGGGTTCCGTGAACTGGTTCTTGAAATGTCGCAAATGGAAGAGGCCTTAAGAAAAATCTTACATAAGGCTGGAATACACCACAGAATTCCAGCCAGCAAACCATTCCTGACACAAGCCAACAAGGAGCAGAGATTAGGCTTTGCCCTGCAATACCGCACTGCAGACGACGACTTCTGGAAAAAAGTAGTGTTCTGCGACGAAAAGACCTTCTCCTCAGACACCCACGGGAGTCTACATTGCTGGAGGCCTGACAACACGAGGTAAGGAAGAAAATATATAAAATCAAATGTTTTCTTGTTATGATTATGCGTATTCATCAATTCTAAAACGTTCATAACAAATCAATTGTTTAGTAGATATAAAGATTTGAAATATTATACATATTTACCTATAAATATTTATTATATATTTAGCAGATTTCTTTTACATAAAATCACGAAGTATTATAATGAGGCTTCTACTGCCAGACACTGACAACCACGGTTTCTAGGAAATGTTCACGCATGGCTCAGATGGAGTTCCACAGCAAATAAGGCTTAGGAATACTGTAAAAGGCATCGTAATGGCTGTAAGTGGTATCGTGTCGGAGCGAGTGAGGAGGGTACTAGCAAAGCAGTCTGTATGTAAAAGCCTGCGCCTGAGATTGATGACGTCACGGACGGAGTCTGTACGAGGCCACCGAGATGACAAGTTTACCTACCTAATTATATGTTTATCAGTATAAAAGAGATATTGTTATCTTCGGAAATGTTTGTTCTATAATATTATCAAATAAAAACCCGTAAAACACACTAAAGAAATGCCATATGAGACTCTCAAGAAATATGCATGAACTTAAACTCTTCGCCATTTAACATTTTTCTCGAAAACATTTTACATGGAGGACATCAATAGAAGCGGAATTTAGTTAGCTTTCCATTCCTATATTTTGTTTTCTGATAAATGAATTAGCAGCATGCATAAATTAGCGTTAACTAAATACATAGCATCATGAAATCGGGTAATTTCGTACCTAATATATGTTTATTAGTATAAAAGATGTATTGTTATCTTCGGAAATGTTTGTTCTATAAAATTATCAAATAAAAAACAGTAAAACAGACTAAAGAAATGCCATTATGAGACTCTCAAGAAATATGTATGAACTTTAACTCTTCGCCATTTAATATTTTGCTCAAAAACATTTTACATGGAGAATATCAATAGAAGCGGAATTTAATTAGCTTTCCATTGCTATATTTCGTTTCTGATAAATGAATTAGAACTATATATAAATTAGCGTTAACTAACTAAGATCATGAAATCGGGTAATTTTTCCCGATTGATGATGTTATTTATTTAGTTAACGCTAATTTATGCATGGTTCTAATTTATTTATCAGAAAACTAAATATAACAATGGAAAGCTAATTAAATTCCGCTTCTATTGATATGCTCCATGTAAAAAGTTTTCGAGCAAAATATTAAATGACGAAGAGTTTAAGTTCATGCATATTTCTTGAGTCTCATAATGGCATTTCTTTAGTATGTTTTACGGTTTTTTATTTGATAATATTATAGAACAAACACTTCCGAAGATAACAGTATATCTTTTATACTGATAAACATATATTAGATAGGAAATTACCCGATTTCATGATGTTATGTATTTAGTTAACGCTAATTTATGCATGCTGCTAATTCATTTATCAGTAAACGAAATATATCAATGGAAAGCGAATTAAATTCCGCTTCTATTGATATTCTCCATGTAAAATGTTTTTGAGCAAAATATTAAATGGCGAAGAGTTAACAGTGGGTGAAAGGTGGGTGCAATGAGAGCCGTACCGCCCGTACATCCTCACTCGCTGAAAGCTCGGCTCCTACTGACTTGTGGAGCAGACTCTGCTACTGACGTCACGTCCATCCCGCTCTCCCAGACGCAGGCTTTTACAGGCCTCTTCCATTTGTGCCCAAGTTGCATGAACCAGTTCTTTCAGTTCAGGGTTGGGTTCTGGGTTCAGGGTTGGGTTCGCGTGTCACAAATGGAACGCAAAAACCCCGTTTTTTGTTTACAAACATACTGAGCTGGCGAGGCAATTTAGAGAGAGAGAGAGAGAGAGAGAGAGAGAGAGAGAGAGAGAGAGAGAGAGAGAGAGAGAGAGAGAGAGAGAGAGAGAGAGAGAGAGAGAGAGAGAGAGAGAGAGAGAGAGAGAGAGAGAGAGAGAGAGAGAGAGAGAGAGAGAGAGAAGAGAGAGAGAGAGAGAGAGAGAGAGAGAGAGAGAGAGAGAGATAACGAGAGATAACGAGAGATAACGAGAGATATCACGAGAGATAACAAGAGAGAGAGATATAACGAGAGATAACGAGAGAGAGATAACGAGAGATATAACTCAGCTACCGTAGCTGCTATGTGAAGGGATCATATCAAGTTTAAGATCGCGTGAACGCATGGCTCCACCAGCCATGTATGCCTCTTTTATGCCGTCTGACATCCTCTCCGACTCGTGCATGCGGAAAACCCTTCACGATAAGAGAAATAGGGCCCAAGGCGACCATTGTTTGTTATGAACTGAAAACTCTACCCAAACTACCCACCTCTCAATGTGAGTAGAGAAAGTTCACGGGTTTTGCCGAGTCACTACGCGCTTTGCCTCGGACCCAGGTTTTCGTGCGCAAATGGAACGCCTGAACTCTTGGGTTCCGTGAACTGGTTCTTGAAATGTCGCAAATGGAAGAGGCCTTTATATAGAGAAGGCTTTGGTACTAGGCTGCGAGGCTGCTGCCTGCCGGTCACCTGTCAGTCATATCATCACCCGCTCCCCGAGTCCCGACACGATGCCAAGTAGCCTTTTACAGTATTATTATTTGCTTATTACAGCTCTGCTGATTTCATGTATTGCTTATTTGGTAAATAAGTCCATTATACAATTGTATCGTAATAGATAATGGAAGTTTCATAAACATAGATGTGAGAGAGAGAGAGAGAGAGAGAGAGTAGATAGAGAGAAGAGAGAGAGAGAGAGAGAGAGAGAGAGAGGAGAGAGAGAGAGAGGAGAGAGAGAGAGAGAGAGAGAGAGAGAGAGAGAGAGAGAGAGAGAGATGCACAGAAATAAAGTCCGGCTGAATAATATTTTTTTAACATAAGGTGAGCGATGGTAATGCACAGCTGGTCTTATAATGATTCTTATGAGCCAGAATTATTTAGCCCAGTTGATGTTAGGCTGCTCAGCATTAAGGAATAAAACCAACCACTCGAAAATACAGGGTTCTCCATATGCAGTGAGTGAACGGCTATTGCTAAAAACACTTTTTTCACACTCCTACACCCACACTCATCACATTGTGTATACTACTGGGGCCAGATGCTGAGAGCGAGCTAGGGCGCCCTATCCACTAGGGCGCCTGTGGTAAGGCGAAACGCCCTCCCACCGCCATGCTCAGTCGAGATTGCTGCCTTAGTGGCACCGCTAAAGGCGCTGAAACTAAGGCATGGTCAGACCCTGACTTAGTGAGCTACTGTTGGCCTTTGACAGACATTCATCTTCTGTTTATAAGGCAAATATAGCCTTGTTTCAGTTCCTACATCGTAACAATTGGTGTTTACGTAATAATAGTGTTGCAAGGTGTGTATGAATTGATCGTGAAAGACTAAACGCGGCACTATAGGGTGTTTTTATAAGCTTATATGCTGGCGATAAAAATTTTGTGTTGTGTGTTGGTTGGGCGGGCGGGCGGAGGGCGAAGCGACTAGACAAGTGTCACCAAGGGTGCTCCGCCCGCACTAAAATGTTGTACTATTATACGGTATTATCATATTACCAGATGATATTTAGGGCAACTGAACATACCATTATCTT
The DNA here is from genome assembly GCA_016584305.1 of Chionoecetes opilio. Classification (NCBI taxonomy): domain Eukaryota; kingdom Metazoa; phylum Arthropoda; class Malacostraca; order Decapoda; family Majidae; genus Chionoecetes; species Chionoecetes opilio. The sequence goes on from JACEEZ010007652.1 coordinate 469,294, forward strand.
CACGAGACATTAGTGCATATCATGACTGTATAAAAATTACAGTAAACTATACCTATAATAAGATAATGAGAGCAAAATTAGATCGTGTATAAACATTTATTTTCTTTCACCTTTTTTTATTAAACTCTTCCTTACTCCTGTACTTTTGCTTGCATTAAATTTTCACTCAGTCTCGGAATCACCACAGTTTTCCGATTATCATGGTATGTGGCACGTCCCAATGCAAAAATATATAAGTGGTCAAAACCTGTGATGAATGTCATACTTGTGACAAACAGTTTTCGGCGGGCCGCGGGGGCGAGCGTTGCCTTATTGCAGAGGTGAGGGAGGGAGGGACTAAAATTCTTGTTTTGGTGTTGAAGTGTTCAAGCCTTGTGATTGGTCGAAGCTGCCTAAACAGCGCTCAGACAGGCAGCGTGATTGGCTAGTAGGATTCTCGGACCACACCCACGCATTGGGCTTTAGAGGTGTATGGCAGGGCAAAAGCGCCTGAAATCTCGACTGTACATAGCCTTGAGCCGGTGCCTTAGCCGGGCTTGTTACAAAAGCGCCTGAAGACCGGTAAAGCGCTCTTTTCGCCTTACCTCTATGGCACTTCTCAGCATCTTCCCCCTGGTCCATATCTCCACACTCAAGCCTCAAGGTCACAAGCAGCAAGCCAACAATAACCTATGATTGAGTTGCCAGTTGTGATCCAGATACTATGTTTCAGTTGATGTTGGAAGACAGGGTATATTTGTTTGTGGTTACTTAATGTTAGAGATCGCACTGTCTGGTCTTTTCAGCTGCCCTAGTAATAGTAGTCACATTTAAACTCATAGTTTGATGTAATAAGTAAATTAGATAGCTTTTACTGACACAAATGTGCATAAACAATAGTTTGATTAACACAAAAATCAATTAAATTTTGCAAATCGTTTAGGAGCCATCTTCGATAAAAAGCCTACTCAATTTTATTTAAATGCAGCACGATTCCATGCCTTGTCCTTGTCTGGTAATTGATGTCAGTAAAATGGTTTGGTCCATAGGGTTAATAACTGTTATCTTTAAAGGTATGAGTCGCAGAACATCCAGCCATCGCGACGCAGTGGAAGGATCACAGCAGGGCTATGGGGATGGATGGCTGCCAATGGACCCGGTGAGCTCACAATAATAGAAGATCGCCTCACTGCCGCACAATATGTGAAGATCCTGGATGAAGTGATGCTACCAACAGTAAGGGCGACGCTCATCCCTGCACCTCAGCCATTCTACATCGCCATGGACAATATGCTCCTGTCCACAATGCAAGGAGTGTTGAAAATTGGTTCAACAACCACCCAGACGTCATCCGGCTCCAATGGCCTGCCCGAACCCCTGACCTGAACCGTGGCCACCGAGATGATAAGGCCTGGTGGATCGCCCGTGACGTCACACCATAAGGATACCACCCGCTCCGCTCCCCGTACAAGTTTACCTACCTAATATAATGTTTATCAGCATAAAAGATATACTGTTATCTTCGGAAAGGTTTGTTCTATAATATTATCAAATAAAAAACCGTAAAACACAAAGAAAATGCCATTATGAGACTTTCAAGAAATATGCATTAACTTAAACTCTTCGCCATTTAATATTTTGCTCGCAAACATTTTACATGGAGAATATCAATAGAAGCGGAGTTTAATTAGCTTTCCATTGATATATTTCGTTTAGTGATAAATGAATTAGCGGCATGCATAAATTAGCGTTAACTAAATATAAAAAATCATGAAATCGGATAATTTCCTACCTAATATATGTTTATCAGTATAAAATATATACTGTTATCTTAGGAAATGTTTGTTCTATAATATTATCAAATAAAAAAACCGTAAAACACACTAAAGAAATGCCATTATGAGACTTTCAAGAAATATGCATAAACTTAAACTTTTCGCCATATAATATTTTGTGCAAAAACGTTTTACATGGCGAATATCAATAGAAGCGGAATTTAATTAGCTTTCCATTGATATATTTTCTTTTCTAATAAATTAATTAGAACCATGCATAAATTAGCGTTAACTAAATAAATAACATCATGAAATCTGGGAAATTACCCGATTTCATGATGTTATTTATTTAGTTAACGCTAATTTATGCATGGTTCTAATTAATTTATTAGAAAAGAAAATATATCAATGGAAAGCTAATTAAATTCCGCTTCTATTGATATTCGCCATGTAAAACGTTTTTTCACAAAATATTATATGGCGAAAAGTTTAAGTTTATGCATATTTCTTGAAAGTCTCATAATGGCATTTCTTTAGTGTGTTTTACGGTTTTTTTATTTGATAATATTATAGAACAAACATTTCCTAAGATAACAGTATATATTTTATACTGATAAACATATATTAGGTAGGAAATTACCCGATTTCATGATTTTTTATATTTAGTTAACGCTAATTTATGCATGCCGCTAATTCATTTATCACTAAACGAAATATATCAATGGAAAGCTAATTAAACTCCGCTTCTATTGATATTCTCCATGTAAAATGTTTGCAAGCAAAATATTAAATGGCGAAGAGTTTAAGCTAATGCATATTTCTTGAAAGTCTCATAATGGCATTTTCTTTGTGTGTTTTACGGTTTTTTATTTGATAATATTATAGAACAAACAGTTCCGAAGATAACAGTATATCTTTTATACTGATAAACATTATATTAGGTAGGTAAACTTGTACGGGGAGCGGAGCGGGTAGTATCCTTATGGTGTGACGTCACGGGCGATCCACCAGGCCTTGTCTCTCGGTGGTCTCGCCTGAACCCCATCGAAAACTTGTGGGCCCAGATAACAAAAAAATGGGGCCCCAATCAAGTGAGGGATAAAGAAACCCTGGTGGCTCACTCCCATAATATCTGGGAAAGCCTGAGAGGCACAGATATTTGCGACAGACTTGTTTCATCCATGCCTGGGAGGATTGAAAATGTAATACATAATAAGGGTTCATACACTCCTTATTAATGTTCAGAGAGAGAGAGAGATAAGTTTTGTGCATGTGAGAGAGAGAGAGAGAGAGAGAGAGAGAGAGAGAGAGAGAGAGAGAGAGAGAGAGAGAGAGAGAGAGAGAAGAGAGAGAGAGAGAGAGAGAGAGAGAGAGAGAGAGAGAGGAGAGGAGAGAGAGAGAGAGAGAGAGAGAGAGAGAGAGAGAGAGCGAGAGGGGGGGGGGGAGAGGAGAGGAGGGGAGAGAGAGAGAGAGAGAGAGAGAGGAGAGAGAGGAGAGAGAGAGAGAGAGAGAGAGAGAGAGAGAGAGAGAGAGAGAGAGAGAGAGAACCCTTTTAAGATAGAGAGAACCCTTTTGAGTGTATGTGAGAGAAAGAGATAACCCTTTTAAGAGAGAGAGAGAACCCTTTTGAGTGTGTGTGAGAGAAAGAGATAACCCTTTTAAGAGAGAGAGAACCCTTTTGAGTGTGTGAGAGAAAGAGAGAAAACCCTTTTAAGAGAGAGAGAGAGAGAGAACCCTTTTGAATATGTGAGAGAAAGAGAGATAACCCTTTTCAGAGAGAGAGAGAGAGAGAGAGAGAGAGAGAGAGAGAGAGAGAGAGAGAGAGAGAGAGAGAGAGAGAGAGAGAGAGATACCTTTTGTGTATGTGTGTGTGAGAGAAAGAAAGAGAGAGAGAACCCTTTTGAGTGTGTGTGAGAAAAAAAGAGAACCATTTTAAGAGAGAGAGAGAGAACACTTTTGAGTGTGTGTGTGAGAGATAACCCTTTTAACCCCTTGAGGCCCAGAACGTAATTTCCATTGTAATTTGGCTACCATTAGCCGATTTTTAGTAACTATAAGCAATATGTTATAAATATGACCTGTTTAGTACCCTTTCCACTAGCTCATGTGGTATATTCAGTGACTTTTCGTAATTGTATGGCTAACAACAGACAATTTTATTTATTGATGGAAAGATCTGGGCGTGAAGGGGTTAATAGAGAGAGAGAGAGAGAGAGAGAGAGAGAGAGAGAGAGAGAGAGAGAGAGAGAGAGAGAGAGAGAGAGAGAGAGAGAGAGAGAGAGAGAGCGCCCCCCCTTGTGTGCGTGTGACTGCGTGTGTTATCCTGTGTAAATAAATATTCTAAATCAAAATGTGTTGTTATGTCATTAGTAATTGTTGATTGTAAGCCGAAATAATGTTCCTGGTTATGTTATTGATGTGAAATAACAACAACAAAAAGACACCATTACATTGAAACAAGAGAAATCGTTTGAATAAAAGTTATTGGCGTACTGAAAAATGACGGTTAAAATGGATGAGTTGGCACCGTGCTACAGTAAACTGCTTGTCGCTTGGTAGCGAGTGGTAATCCCAGCTAACACAGTTACGTATTTTTTACGTAATATAAAGGTAGTGGTTTTGTAACTTTTACGTAGCAAAAATACGTAACTAGTACGAATTTGTGTGGACGCCCAGGTACGTCCTAACTACGTATTTCACTACGTAACGGACAACCTTTATACAACATTTAGCGAACCATTTGCACGTAATAACTACAACCTTTGTACTACCTTCTTATCACGTACCATCACCTTCTCACAACCTATTTGCTACATCCCATTACGTTTTTGCTACGTTACTAGTACCTTCAGCAAGCACATTGCCACAATCATTTACACGTAACTACAACCTCTGTACTACCTTCTTATCACGTACCATCACCTTCTCACAACCTATGCATGTGCATTAAAAGAAAGGTAAAGGATGTGGTTATGTGACTAAGGGCAGTAAGCTAGTGCCCACCCTGTTTATGAGGTGATCATTATGTCTTGCCACAGTAGGTTAGCTTTTACTTAATGATCCTCGTGCCAATGTGAAAATATATACTCCTTCAGATATATTTGAATCCTACAAAATAAAAAATCTAAGTAGTCCCAATATCCCATAATATCATGTATGTGACTTTTTTATTGATTATAGTTTTGAATATATTTTAAGTTTACCGTTTAAAAGTTTGAAATCATTACATTTGATTATATAATAAGCATAACAAATAATACAATTTGATATACTAGAACTTATAATTGTATACCGTATTAATTAACATTTTCTCTAATATGAACCTAATAGAAAACGTTTCTACATAGACTATAATAAGAAACAGTGCATGCATAATAACCTTGGGGCCCTGCCTGAAATTTACTATTTACTTCAAATTAAATTTCTTCATCTAAGCAATCTTATTTTAAATGTAAACCATATGTATTTCCGTCACAAAATCGTAAATAAAAAAATAAAATAATGGTGCTATAAACGTGCTAAAAACGTTATACTTACGTATCTTTAACATATGTATCCACGTATTCATTATGTATACATAACGTTTTGAATCCTCTAATATCACGTTACATCATGATGTTATAAGTACGTAATTGAAACGTAAAACCACTACGTACTATATTAGTAGGAGAAACACGTATTTCTGTAACGTCTTAATTACGTTGAAAAACGTATTGTAGCGACGTAACCAACCACTACCTAAATACAACATAGACAATTCATATTAACGTAATACTTACGTATCTCTAACATATGTATCCACGTATTCATTATGTATATATAACGTTTTGAATTCTCTAATATCACGTTACATCATGATGTTATAAATACGTAATTGAAACGTAAAACCACTACGTAATATATTAGTAGAAGAAACACTTATTACTATAACGTCTTAATTACGTTGAAAAAACGTATCGTAGCGACGTTACCAAACACTACCGTAGATAACAGTGAAGTCGCCAGTTCTACGTTTCTTTGTTATTTACAGACGTGTGGTGGCGTTAATACTTACATTTGTACATCCATGATTTCAGGAAAGTTAGAAGGGGCTATCTGGAAAGTCTGTGTCATTTTGTGTCTTCATCTGTGTCATAGTAGGGCTATAAATGAACAAATTACAAAAATAAAACCGAGTGGCGACCTCACTATACCTACTACAGTAAAGTCGCCAGCTAGTATTTTAACCCAACAGTTGAGTCGCCACTCTGGGGAATTCAGGGAAACTAGAGGTAAAGTAAAACAAGTCTCTATATATATTAGCTGCGGAAGATGCTTGGATATATAAAAATTCCTCTGCCAACGTGAAAATAAATTCTATTCAAGTTTGAAAGATCTTGCAAGTCTTGTGTCTTGTCGCCCGAAAAGCTACTGTTTACTGTCTGTCATCGCGCGAAGAAAAACGTGAGAAGCAAAATGCGCAACAGTTATATTTGCAGATACAAAGCATAAAACAACGCTGGAACAGGGTAGATTATACAGTCATGACATAAACTACTGTGTATCATCTTCAGTGGCACATAAAAATCAGTAGTGATGCTATAATTCGTAATATTTGGCGCCTGGCGACTTCACTGCAGGTGGCGACTTGACTGTTATCTACGGTACCTAAATACAACACACACAATTCAAGAGTGTACGTATGATTTACGTATATATTACGAATTTTCCTAACGTTACCAAAACGCTACCTTCTCAAAACGTAAGGTTTACGTAGTGTGTTTGCTGGGATAGCGCATTTTCGCGGCCGCCCTGGCCCGGTCTGGACTGGGCTAGTCCCGGGCGACCACTGTTTTTGCGAGGCAGTTTAGACCGGGCTGGAATGGACTGGGCTGGGCTAGGCCAGATAGCAGGACCAGGTTGGACTAGTGTGGGGAGAACTGGCGCATGCGCACTACAGTCAGCGGGGAAGGCGACCAGGAGCTTCTCGTGCTGCTGATAAGACATGAAACACCATGATGGCCGACCATAAGACTAAAGTATCACAGGTGTGGTAGTTGTAAAGTCTTCAGCACAGGTTAAAAGGCGGACGACAAAAAGGATATTGACAAGATGGACGCCTGCCGCCTCCACAGTTCAGTTCAGTACCGCCCACTCGATCCCCCAGCCAATAGGAACGACGAATGGGACGGGGCCAGTCTCGATGTATTTTCGCGACCATCAGTCCACCCTGACCCGGTCCGGACTGGACTGAACCAGGGCGGTGAACGTCACGAAAATGCGCTATAAGTCTGTCTCCATGAACTGCTGGCATGAAGTCACAGGTCGCGTGCAACTATTCTCTCTCTCTCTCTCTCTCTCTCTCTCTCTCTCTCTCTCTCTCTCTCTCTCTCTCTCATTATTATTATTACTATTATCGTTATTAATATTGTTTTGATGACAGGAGGATGAGTGAGGAAAGTCATTAAAGGAATGAAGATTCTGGAAGCGCGCGGTAAGTTTTCCTTCCTTATTGATGCAAAATTCTCTGGAATGATCAATTATCACATAATTTGATTTTCACATTTAATTGTAAGTTATATTCAATCAACAAAATTAAATACCTATGAGAGAGAGAGAGAGAGAGAGAGAGAGAGAGAGAGAGAGAGAGAGAGAGAGAGAGAGAGAGAGAGAGAGAGAGAGAGAGAGAGAGAGAGAGAGAGAGAGAGAGAGAGAGAGAGAGAGAGAGAGAGAGAGAGAGAGAGAGAGTGAGAGAGAGTGTGTGTGTGTGTGTGTCTGAGAGAAACGATATCTCGGAGGCCAACATGTTGATATAAAATGTTGCTAGTCCCTTCATTTTCACTCTATCAAACATCTGAGGATACCATCGTCTTCAAGATATGTTTCTCTTTCACATAACATGATTTATGTTTACAGGTAATTAATTATTTTATTAAAAATGTGGCACAGAAAAAAAGTGGTATAAACATTTGCTGCCTCGTCCTTGTGTTCAACTCTCCTAATCTCGTTTATTTCTTTATATTAGAGTTTTTTCTTCCAAGCAGTCGTAATCCACCATCATTCTAGTGTTCAGTATAGAAGTCAAAGAGTGACCATTAATCGAATGAAGTAAACTACAGTGAAAAGATGTGAGACGTGTAGTGTAAGGATAGTTTTAGTGGTAGGGCATTCTGGGATGAGCGGGGCTAGGGGAGCGTGTTGCCAAGTGTCGCCAGAGGGCGAAATATTCTGAAAACCGCGACAATACTTATGTAGCGCGGTCGACTGTACACCAGTATTGTTGTTCAAGTGAAGTATGACTGTAAGAAAGTTACAGCTCCAAGTGGCATAGCATATGTATATAGTAATCTCCGAAAAATGTATCAGGAAGATACGCTGCCAGACGTACGATCGCACGGGTGGCTGACAAGGGAGGGAGGGGGTGCTTGGGATAAAGAACACGTGTTTTAGTCTGAAGAAAGTGTCGTACCTCAGGCATCGACACACTGCTGTACACATTAATGTTTCTTATATACTTTGCTGGTATTCGTCAGTTGCATTTATATATATGTATAAATCAAGAAAGTTCTCTCTGTGTAAGAAAAGTTGTATATTTCTGGCCCTTCATACTATAATAATAGGAATAGTGGGCGCGTAGTGAATCATTTGACAAATGCTTATTCTACGATTAAAATGTCCCATTTTCATTAAAAACATGCGAGAAAATTATCTACATATATTAATGTAACGAAACAGCAACAGAAAAGGTCTTATAGTAAAGCCCGCAATAGTACTTTTTTCCAATGAAAAAATAGAAATACTGGCGTTGTGTAGCAACCCCACCAGCTTTCAATGTCTATTCACGTATTGTGTAGAGAATGGACCCGTTTACTCACACCTAAAACACGGAGTATTATGAAGCTTTGGGTGCAATATAGGCTACATTTCACTGTACTCATATTCTTTTTGCTGAAAAATGCACCATAAATTAAATATATGGCTTTTTGGGGGCCAAAATATCACAACACGGCGGAACGCGCTGTGATTGGTTGTGACGTAGTAAGCGCAAACTCAGATCTCGCCTGATCAGCTGATCGGCTTGTTTTGGCTCAGCAGACCGCAATACCTATCTATGCATTCAACATGTACCAGACAAAAAGAACATATTATGCTTGTTTTGTGCTAATGTGCAAAAACACCACAATTAAAACTCCAGAGAATGTGTTCATAACTATGCCTAAAGACAAGAAAAAGAGGAAACAGTGGTGGATGTCTGCAAGGCGTGATTTCTCGATGAAGGAAAATTCATACTATTGCTGTGAAGACCATTTTGATGTATGTATGTACTTGTGCATGGATAAGTAAATTGCAAATGATATGTAGCTGTGGGGCTTTAGCTGAGCTGTGATAAGTTGCGGGAGTAGTATGCAGTATGCAAGGCTTTTGAGGTAGGGATGAGACAGGCTGGGTTTTTCATGTTAAGTATACAACACGCAGTGAGTTAGGTAAAATTCTAGAGTCCTTTCCCGCCCTTATTAGAGTGTTTTTTCCTCCAGACCTTCACAGATCCCTTCAGATACCTGTAAACTGTAATTATAAAGTGGGGGGGAGATGCTCCCTTCACCCCCCTCCCCTCCTTAACGACCCCCCTGGACCCCTCAAAAATATAATATGTTTAATATTACTAATCTAGCCTCACTATAACCTAACCTAACCTTATCTCACTAATAACCTCATAGCGAGACCCCCATAAAAAAATAATTACTAACCTAACCTTGTAAAATTATAGTTTTATTTTACTAACCTAACTAACCTTACTAACTTGCATTACCCCTACTACTGCAAGATGACCAGTAATCCTCCTTCAAGTGATGTAGTAGGTATTCACTGTGTTTGTGAATATGTAAGTTGTAGTTTATAAGGAAAAAGTGGATAGACAGAGATAAGTGGCCCGTGACACCAGACAAGTGATGACTTCTGGGATCGGCATTCCTTATAGGGAGCTTAAATGAACCTGCAATGACATGTAAAGCTAGACAGATAGACGAACTCATAGAGGAACAGGTAGAAATGTATGGTTAGTAAAGGTTGTAGTGGTGAGTAGAGTGACGAAGGGTGTATGTTTTGCTTATGTGGGGAAAGAAAGCCATACATTTCTACCTGTTCCTCTATGAGTTCGTCTATCTGTCTAGCTGTACATGTCATTGCAGGTTCATTTAAGCTCCCTATAAGGAATGCCGATCCCAGAAGTCATCACTTGTCAGGTGTCACGGGCCACTTATCTCTGTCTATCCACTTTTTCCTTATAAACTACAACTTACATATTCACAAACACAGTGAATACCTACTACATCACTTGAAGGAGGATTACTGGTCATCTTGCGGTAGTAGGGGTAATGCAAGTTGGTGTATTAGTAGGTAGTACATATAGTAGCGGCCGCTTCACAGCTGTTTTGCTCTGTTGTCTTCGCTAGTGACGTCACAACATGGCGCCAGTCGTTTTAGAGCGTATACATTTTCCTGTACTTAAATTGGCTGTATCATCAAAAATACTGTTCACATAGAAAAATCAACATCACTGCCCAACTATATGAGGCTTGAAGATATCAAATCAATCCTTACCTCAAGTAGAGTAAACGGGTCCATTCTGGTCCTAGAGTAAAAATTTACCTGACTTCATCGGCTTAGTCTCCTTACACCATTATAAGATTGTATATTTTCATATTTAAATTTGTCTCTTTTTGACATGCTATATAAATTCCATTCAGCTATAGGTGTCTTGCACGTGACGTCACAGCCCTCGCTGTGCAAGCGAAAAGCGCGGGAAATGCGAGCTGGAGGACCAACAAACTCCACCTGCCGCCCGTGTTTGCCAGCTTAATGGTAATTTTCCTCTACTAAATATATGTTTATCAGTATAAAAGATATACTGTTATCTTCGGAAATGTTAGTTTTATAATATTATCAAATAAAAAACCGTAAAACACACTAAATAACTGCCATTATGAGACTTTAAAGAAATATGCATGAACTTAATATTCTATTAAACTCTTCGTCATTTAATACTTTGCTCAAAAACTTTTTACATGGAGAATATGAATAGAAGCGGAATTTCATTAGCTTGCCATTGATACATTTCGTTATCTGATAAATGAATTATCAGCATGCATAAATTAGCGTTAACTAAATAAATAACATGAAATAGGGAAATTTTTCCCGATTGATGAGGTTATTTATTTAGTTAACGCTAATTTATGCATGCTGATAATTCATTTATCAGATAACGAAATGTATCAATGGCAAGCTAATGAAATTCCGCTTCTATTCATATTCTCCATGTAAAAAGTTTTCGAGCAAAATATTAAATGACGAAGAGTTTAATAGAATATTAAGTTCATGCATATTTCTTGAAAGTCTCATAATGGCCTTTCTTTAGTGTGTTTTACGGTTTTTTATTTGAAAATATTATAGAACAAACATTTCCGAAGATAATAGCATATCGTTTATACTGATAAACATATATTTGGTAGGGGAAAATTACCATAAGCTGGCAAACACGGGCGGCAAGTGGAGTTTGTTGGTCCTCCAGCTCGCTCCGACGGGCGGCATTTGGCTTGAAGACGCTAGATCGTGACGTCAGTGCAAGACACCTATAGTTGTTATGGCCTCTCCACAACATGCAGTAATAATTACTTGTAGTGATTCCGTTTTCATGTCTAATGGTTCTCTCTGTCCTTTACCTGCCTTCATGGGAAATTAATTATTCTGTGATAGCCTATTTAAGATGTAGATTAATCCTTGTTAATAAATGGGCCCCAGACATAACTACGTCACGGTTTGTTTACATCGGTGCATTGTGGGGATAAGTCGGGGTCGCCGCGAGTGGACCTACGAAGGGAAAACTACGGCGATGGAAGAATTTAGAGTTATTTTGCGCGAAATTGATATTCCAGGTGCTATATTACTGTGTTCTGTTCTCGCTGATAACACTATAGAGAAGACCTGAGGTAATGGCTGATGTGCAGAGGCTTCTAAAACAAGAAAACAGTCACAACAGAGCCTCGTCAAAAGGTAAGCAAGTGGTAGGTACGTACTGTGTCCCTACCACTTGCTTACTTCTTAATGAGACTCTGCTGTGACTGTTTTCCTGGTTTAGAAGCCTTTGCACATCAGCCATCACCTCAGGTCTTCTCTATGTTGTCAGCGAGAACAGCACGGAAATAAAGCACCTGGAATATCAATTTCGCCCAAAACAACTCGAAATTTTTTCATTGTCCGAGTCTTCTCTTTGTAGGTTGTACATATCCATGGTTATGATAGTATTAAAATACCTTATTAATTGAGTTCCTTTTGTTGAGGCAAGGATGGGTAATGTCACCGTGGTTATGCCACTTGTTTATGGATGGAGTAATAAGATAAATCAAAGCAACATCTAACCTAACCATTACCGTCGGCGAGTTTTCCCGATTTGTGTAGGGATGAGCATTTCGGTAGACGAGAGTACCAGGTACCATGAGGCAAGGATGGGTAATGTCACCGTGGTTATGCAACTTGTTTATGGATGGAGTAATAAGATAAATCAAAGCAAAGGTTGGTGATGTTGGTATAGACTCAGAGTATGCATTGGCTGGTCAAGTAACACTTAAACCATGATGTACCACTACTTATTATGAGGAAAGACAACAAAAGGAACTCAATTAATAAGGTATTTTAAATACTATCATAACCATGAATATATACAACCTACAAAGAGAAGACTCAGACGATGAAAAAATTTCGAGTTGTTTTGGGCGAAATTGATATTCCAGGTGCTATATTTCCGTGCTGTTCTCGCTGACAACATAGAGAAGACCTGAGGTGATGGTTGATGTGCAGAGGCTTCTAAACCAGGAAAACACAGCAGAGTCTCATTAAGAAGTAAGCAAGTGGTAGGGACACAGTACGTACCTACCACTTGCTTACCTTTTGACGAGGCTCTGTTGTGACTCTGTTTTCTTGGTTTAGAAGCCTCTGCACATCAGCCATTACCTCAGGTCTTCTCTATAGTGTTATCAGCGAGAACAGAACACAGTAATATAGCACCTGGAATATCAATTTCGCGCAAAATAACTCTAAATTCTTCCATCGCCGTAGTTTTCCCTTCGTAGGTCCACTCGCGGCGACCCCGACTTATCCCCACAATGCACCGATGTAAACAAACCGTAACGTAGTTATGGGTAGGGTCCATTACATTAACTTTGAGAAACATGTATGTATTCAGTAGCCTTATACGAACTCTATTTTGGGAGTTGCTTTTGTTCTGTGTGCAACACAATTACTGTTACTTATGTTCATTGTTAGTATTCATTAGCCTTGTTGGTAAATTCTGCGAGGATAATCATAATATGCATTGCTTATAATGCTGGTTGGAGTCTGGCTCATTCACCTTTTTTGGCATTAAATTAATCAATCAATTATAATGTTGTTTTCTTTTCTAACTACTTGTTTTCACCTTCCTGTTCCCTATTATGAAAGCATAGTTGCTTTGGAGTGTGGTTATGATTGGCTGCAAGTATTTGCTTCTTAGAGTACAATCTTTGCTTCATTTAACTGTCTATTTGTGACGCTTTGTTTCCTCAAAAGGGGTGATATCCTCCTTCTCTCCCAATCCACACACTCCTTCCCTGTTTGAGCCCTCCCTTTTCCTGCAGCTTTCATTAATATATATACCATTCTCTCTTACCACTCTATAAGTGAGCTTCCTCTTTCCTTACCATAGATAACAGTACGTATAGTGCCAGCTGCAATAATGTTGCCAGCCGCCATATATTACAAATTATAGCATCACTACTGATTTTTATGTGCCACTGAAGATGATACACAGTAGTTTATATCAGTGCTATTCAACCTGGGTGGATGGTCCACCTTAAGGTGGACGGGACTAATACCGCGTTTTCGCGACGTTCACCACCCTGGTCCAGTCCAGTCTATACCGTTCCAGGCTGGACTGATGCTCGCGAAAATACATCGAGACTGGCCCCGTCCCATTCGTCATTCCTATTGGCTGGGGGATCGAGTGGGCGGTCCTCCGAGCAGAAATGCACACATTTAAAAAAAGCGCTCGTTTTATTTACTTGACTTCTCAATGGGAAGTCAAGTTGCAGGGATGACTATGATAAAATGAATGATGAAATTTCATTTAATTTACCGTTAATAACACTATCTATAGTCGCCACTGCACTGATGTCGCAAGGGGGCATATATTAAGAGTTTTAGCATCACTATATACAGATCACATCACGTGCACAGTACGTAGTTTACATTATCTACAGAACACTATAGCTACGGTACATGTCTTCAGTGACACATACAAGTCTGTAGTCATGCTAAAATTTGTAATATATGGCGCCTGGTGACATTAGTGCAGTGGCCACTATAGTGTTGTTGACGGTACATTAATTTCCCAAGATGTTATTTCAGCAAATTGCGAATATTGTCATTTTTCGTGAAATTACTTTAGTCTTATGGTCGGCCATCATGGTGTTTCATGTCTTATCAGCAGCACGAGAAGCTCCTGGTCGTCTTCCCCGCTGACTGTAGTGCGCAAGTGCCAGTTTTCCCCACACTGGTCCAGCCTGGTCCTGCTCGCTGGCCTGGCCCAGTCTAGCCCGTTCCAGCCCGGTCCAATCTGCCTCGCGAAAATAGTGGCTGCCCGGGACTAGTCCAGTCCAGAGCGGTCGCGAAAATGCGCTATAAGTAAGGGGTGGACGGCTGTCTTGGGGTGGACAGGTGGGTGGATGAGATCATGCCCACGTGTCAGTATAGATCAGTGTTTCTTTCTGATTTTGAAGTCTTGGATACCTATATGAGAGAATGTGGCTGAGAACACGATGATGGTATGCAGACAGCAGAACAAACACTGAAGGTACGAATGTCCCACTTGATTCCCAGACACCTGACTTTGATGCAGGAAAACCTTGTCTTATATTTCCAAGAGACCTGACCTCCAACATGTGGATGCATACTCCATTTTCAGATGTAGTCGACCATATTTAGAGTAATTTGCTATGTTGAGTCAAACAAATTGCAACAGTTTGTTTTATTATTAATTAATTGTTTATTAACTAGTTATTGATGACATATCCAAAATGGGACACAGGTTTCAACCCAGAAATTATCTAATTTGCATAATTTCAAAATGGCCGCCATTTATATATATATATATGGCCCATTATCTCTAAAATTACTCATTTTTAGCACAATAAGTGCATTACACTTGAATAGAAACACGATCCAGTTGATCTGAAAAACATATTTTCAAACTCACATGAACTCAACGTACTAGTAACTTTATGCTTTACTTAAAAGTCCCTGAAGGAAATGCTTTCTTACTTCGCATCAAGTGGCCACAACAGTTATGCCAAGTCAGTACATCTGTTCCTGCAGGACATGCAAAAACTAGAAGGACGAAACCCGCATGTTTTTCAAAAATTCATGGATGGGTATATGTTTGTCAGACGTAGCAATAAGGTGTGGGGTGCCTTAGCAACAGATTTGATCATTGAGCAGGTTCTAATGAAGTCTCTTAAGAGCAAAGGTGGGATCACGCATGGTCGAGGGATGGATGAGACGCAACGGACAAGATGGCTGCTAACGATGCCTGATTATGCACAGATAACATCCGAGATGGAGAAGTTAAGCACATACAAGCATGTACAAACTGAACTGAGTACAAGTCAAATGCAACGAGATATGACTGACACATCAATCATCCTTGAGTACCTGGAAAGCCACGATACATTCGACAAGTGTGATTATTTGTATGACATATCAACAGGAATTGCCTCAACTGTTTCTAACGTCCACATGGCTGAAGATTTAGTCCATTATTTCCAAGATGGAAGGAGAACATGTTACAAAACATGTCTTCAGGAAAACAAACCAAGTGAAAGTAATGGGTGCGAAGGTGATTACAGATGGAGAGGAACTAAGTGTCGACCCCCAGATTCTATTCCAACGACTTTTAATAATTGCCAACAACAGCGATGTTGACCTAAATGAAGTGTTTACATATGAGCTCTCTATGTATCCACCACCACTCTTCACAAAACAGGGGCTGCTTAACTCTGCTTCAAAACCAAAACTTGCTGAGGCTATTTCCAAACTATGTAAGGATACCACAGAGTTCCCAGTTCCTGAAGCAGAATGCAATGTGTTGGACGGGGGTTCCCTTCTGCAGCGTTTGCCATGGACACAGGGTCAAACATACAGACAAATAATCACCGCTTACATACGCATGGTAAAGAAGTACATCTATCCAATCGTTGTATTCGATGGATATCTACATGATACAATCAAAACCGTAGCACACCAAAGGCGTGGACAATTTTCTGGAAAGGTCAAGCTAGCCATCGATTTGCCACTTAAGATGGAAAAGAAAACGTTTCTGCAAAACAAAGGAAACAAGCAGGCATTCATAAATATGTTATCAGATGAGATGCGTAAAGAGAGTATCGATACCATCCATGCTGAAGACGATGCAGATCTACTGATTGTTCAAACAGCAGTCAGTATGGCTGAGTACAAAACGAAATTTGTAATTGCTGAGGATACAGACATCCTTGTGCTAATGTGCCACCACAATAAACTTGGTACCAAATTATTCATGAAGTCAGAGGAGAGTGCAATAAAAGTCCCATTGTGGAATATCCAGGCGACATGTGAAATTTTGGGAAGCCGATTATGCACATATAGTCTAGGGGCCAAAACTGAGATGTGTCTTTAAAATCGACTTTCGTGGTACCCATGCGGTAACAGCTTCATAATATACCAACTGAAAGGAAATTTTGTCTTCTTTTCAAATCTGGCAATGAAAATTTCGAAATCGTGTAGCTTCATGGTGATTTTTTGGTTACCATGACAACCACATTACATATTTCAGACCAACATGTTTAGTCTAGTAATCCAGTGGACCCCACGTGCACCCCGTGGACAATCTAATGAGACCTACTTTTTTAGATGCACAAATATGTCTAGAAAACAAAAATCAATGTTAACTAATGTCCCATGGGGTTCGTATTATTATATGGCGGACATCGTCGATCGCGAAATATTTGACTTTCCCAAAATTACCAAAATGTCCATAAAATTACAAATAATGTAGTTACAAATTTAATTTTGGTGCCCACGTGACAAGAATAACATGGCCTATTGTAATAAGAATAATTAATGCAGTAATTGGTACAAGTTTAGTCATGGAACGGCAAAAACCTAACAAAAAGGCGGAAAAATTCCTTCCGTTTCGCCTACAACTTTCAACATAAATGACAATAACTTCACTAATATACAACATACTGGTCAGTTTAACATATCAAAATCATCGTCTACTATTCCCCCATCTAATGCAGTCAAACAATTGACATACATATATGATTATCATACATTAATTGTTACCAATGTTACTCACCCCCCTAGTGAAACTTTATGTTGTCAAATACAAACATTCGAGAAAAGTCAGAAAACAATGTTTCCTTTCTATTAAACTTTAACAAGTGATGTAGGGCAGCTAGGTACGCTGTCAGTAGAAGTGAGTAATTGACATTTGGTATAATTACAAATAACAGAGAGTCAAATCCTGACCCCAAGTTGAAGGCTGCGTTATGGGCAGCAGCCCTATGGGCCTGATCAGTGTCTACGTTACGGTTCTCCTCTCGCTCCTGTGCCCGGATGTGATTTCGATATTCCGTGGTGAAGGACACTCTGAATTTGGAATGGAACTGTGCTTCAACGGCAAATAAGTCCTTTCCTTTCACCTGTCGGTATAGACGAGTCTTTCCCAGTTCAAGGGCCTGGGACTCGATGCTTTTCCAAGCAGGCTCTTTGTGTTTCCATGATAGGAATTTGATGGGTCTCTCGGTATTTCCAGATACAGTACCTTAATTTCAAACTTCTCACAAAACATACATTCAGGTGGGAATAGTTGGGAACTCTCAGCAAATGACAGTTTGCGCGGAGAGTGATGCTTCGTGGACATAGATGCTACAGTCAAATCATTCAAGCGATGTAAGTTTGCTGTGAAGCGCTGGTAACATGGTCTGTGGTATCCTATCATCTCCAAGTCAACGCCTTCGAGAGTCTCTGGTATCTGAGCACACACTGCTTCCATACGAAGAGGTAAATTGAGAGGTTCAGCCATTCGATTTTCACGGATTTCATGTAGATATGCAAATTTTTCATCTGGGTTT
>JACEEZ010007652.1:492228-511072 GCA_016584305.1 Chionoecetes opilio
TATCACTCTGGTGATATTTTTGTGATTTGTTCATTTATAGCCATAATATGATACAGATGCAGACACAAAATGACACAGACTCTCCAGATAGCCCCTTTTAACTTTCCTGATTTCATGGATGTAGAAATGTAAATATTAATGCCACCAGACGTATGTACATCGTAAAGAAACGTTGTCCTGGCGACTTTAGTCTTCAGGTAGGGAAAACATCGGGGGTTTTTTTTTTGGGGGGGGTGCAGGGGGGGGGAAAAAAAAAATTTTTTGCTTTTTTTTAAAAAAAAAAAAAAAAAACCCATTTTTTTAAAATTTAAATAGTTTTAAAAAGGTTTTGGAAAAAAAAAGGGGTTTCCTAAAAGGGGGAAAAAATTAAAAAGGGTTTTTAAAATAAAAAAGGGCAAAAAAGAAAAGGGGGGGAAATGGCCCCAAAAATTTTTCCAAATTTTTTTTTTTTTTTTGTTTTTGTTTCCCTTTTTGCCTTAAAAAATTTGGTAAATGAAACAAAAAAATGAAAAACCCCCAAAATTTTTTTTAAAAAACTTTTGAAAATGGAGGGAAATTTTTTTTGGGGGCCAAAAAACCCTAGTAATTAAAAAAGGGGGTTTGGCGCTTTTTCCTAAGCGGTTTTATTTTTTTTTAATTTAAAATAACCCTGTTTTTTTTTAACCCAAAAATTGAAATTAAATAAAAATGAACTTATTTTTAACATTTTGTTTTTTTTTTTTTTATTTTGAAATTGTAAATGGAAAAAAGAAAAACCCCAAATTCCACCCCTTTTAACCCCCAATTTCTTTAAAGAATTTTAAACATACTTCTTAAAACCCTGTCCTTTTTATTTTTATCTCAATATGGGGTTTTTTTTAAAAAATTTCCCCAACCCTCCTTGCCAAAGACCCCCCTAAATTTTTCCCCAAATCATTAATGTTTCACAAAATCCCCGGTTTATTTTTATTTTCTTTTTAGTCTTTCCCCCAAAAAAAACCAAACCTCACCCCAATTCTCCTCAAAGTTTTTCCAATATATTTTAATTTTTTTAATATACTAATTAAATTTTTAAAAAATAATTAATTATTTAAAAAAAATTTTATTTTTTAATTTTTAATAATTTAAAAAATTTTTATTAATTTTTATTTTTTTTTAAAAATTAAATTTAAATTTTTATATATTTTATTTATATTTATAATATATTAATAAAATTAAATATTAAATTATATTTTAAATAATTTTTTTTTTATAATAATTTTTAAAAATTTATTTATATATAATTATTTTTTTTATATAATTATATATATATATTATATAATATAATTTTTTAATATATAATTATTATAATTATTATATATTTTAATTAATATAATATTTTATTTTAAATTTTATTATATTAATTTATATAATACATTATATATATATAATTTATATATATAATTTATATATTTTAATATTTATTATTATATAATTATTTATAATATATTTATATATTATTTTAAAATATAAAATTATTTTATATAAATATATATATTTATAAAATAATTATATATCTTTTATATTATATATTATATATTATTATATATAATATTTTATTATATATATATTATATATATTTTTATATAATATTATTATTTAATTATATATATTATATATATAATAATATATTTTATTATTTTTATATATTATATATATATATATATATTATTATATATATAATATTTTATAATATATAATATATATATATATATATATTAATATAAAAATTTTTATATATATATATTATATATTTTTAAAATATTATAAAATTAATATAATATATTTTAATATATATTTTTATAATATATAAATAATATATATATAAATATATATATATATATATTATATATATTATATAAAAATTTTTATATTATAAAATATTATTTTTTAAAATTATATAATATTATATTTTATTATATATATTATATTATTATATATATTTATAATTATAAAATATAAAATTATATATATATATTATATTAAAATTTAAAAATTATTTTTATATATATATATATTATTATATATTATTTTTATATATATATTTTAATATAAAATTTTATATATATATATATATATATATTAATATTTTATATATTTATATATATATAATATATTTTAAAATATAATAATATATATTTATAATTATATTATATTATATATATTTATATATAGATTTATATTATATATTATATTATAATAAAAATTATTATATATAATATATTATATATATAATTTTTATTATAATATTATATATATTATTAATATATATATATTATATATATATAAATATTATATATTTAAAAATATATAAATTTTATATATATTTTTAATATATATATATATATATAATATATTTATATTATATTTATATATATATATAATATATTATATATTTATATTTATTTATATATATTATATTATATATATATAAAAATTTTAAAATATTATAATTTTATATATATTATATATTATATATATTTTATATTTTTTAATATTTTATAAAATATATTATATATATATATATAATAAAAACATTTACAGGGTAAAAAAAAGTTTGTGGGATTGTCGGGCCGGGGGGGGAATTCTTGTCGATACTAGGGGCAAAAAGGTTCTGTGAAAAAATTTCATTCCGATCGGATGATATTTCCCGCCCCGCAGTGCGGCCAAAGTTTCACTTTTTTAACAAAATTTTGGGAAAAATGGGTGAACTGGAAGGGATTAGGGAATCAAAATTAGTACCTTCTCTCAAATTGTGTTTGTGTTATGTTTTTTTATCTTTACAGTGAAATTTAAAGTGTTTTAAGCAAGGACTGCATTATCATACAGAGCTGGACGCACTCCCCACCACAACTGGCCAGTGGCCCAGTTACCCTCAGCCTTGTGTGTGGGGGGTGTGGACGCCCCGCCTCCCAATTGTGGCGCCGCGTTAGTCGTTGTTGTGCCTGCGTTCGGGTGGCCGTGCAACTGCAGCACGTTCACGCTAGCCACCGAAGTGTGGCTTCTTGGGCAGCCCAAACCCAAACCCCTGCGGGGGGAAAACTTCCCAAGAAGGGCAAGTGCTACGGCCTTCTTCCATTTGCCCGTGTGCAGGGGAAGTCGGTGAAAAGAAGGGGCTTCCCTCTCACCGCGGATTGGCGGTGGTTTTTGGGAGAAAAGCACGGACCCCAGCAGAAGAAGAGCCGCTTGTGGGAGGATCCTCCGGGCTGTAGCATCAGGCAGAATTTGGGGATGGGTTTCCCAAGAAGCGGAGCCCTAAAGGTAAGACAAATCAACAGTTGAACAATTGAATTTCGCAGAATACCCTAATATAATAATTTTTTTCCCCAAATTTTCCCATGACTTTAACCGTGACCT
This sequence comes from Chionoecetes opilio, assembly GCA_016584305.1. Classification (NCBI taxonomy): domain Eukaryota; kingdom Metazoa; phylum Arthropoda; class Malacostraca; order Decapoda; family Majidae; genus Chionoecetes; species Chionoecetes opilio. The sequence goes on from JACEEZ010007652.1 coordinate 495,604, forward strand.
GTCTGCCATGCGGGGCGTGGCTAGGCTGGTTTGCCCGAACGATACTCGGGAATATATCCCTAAAATTACAAAAATGGGTCATTACCTTCATTCAAAAAAAAACTGAAATTTCACCTCATAAAAAATTTACTAATTTACCTCACCAAAATGGACTGGGGCCCGCTATCGCCGTCCGACCTATACGAAACTTAAAACTTTCATTTCTATGTAGATACGGGAGGGGGTATTAAATATGTCTTCCATTTATTAGTAATTTTTTTTTTTTTTTTTTTTTTGCTTTGCACGGAAATTTATAATGTCATCCGAATGTATAGTGTGTGATTGGCGTTATATTAATTGTACTATAAATTCTATTTAAACTTTGATGTAAATATTTTTTCCAATAAGTCACTGTCTACCCTTTCACATAGAAAATTTTTATCGCACCAAAAATAATATATTTTGTTTTTGTTTTTTATGTACTAAAAAATGAACTAATTTAGTTAGGAAAACTTTTTTAGGTTGGGGAAAATAAATTGTTTAAACATCCCCTACGACAGCAAATCTTTTTCAGTTGACGCGAAAAATCGCCGGAGTTTCTCATGGCGCTGATGACGCTTTTCGACATGGGGCACGCGGAGCCTTCGACCTCATCAGGGTGGACGAGGATCGGCAGTTCCTCTGGGCCAGCGCTGCCGGTGGACCCATTGCTCATGCAAGGGGTCGACCAATCCTTGGCCCACAGAGAGCGACGGGTCTGGAGCGCGGCGTGCTAAAACGGTCGAGCTCACCGGAGCGTGCCACGACTGCCCCGCGCAGCTATCGGGCTTTGGGGGCAGGCGACGGAAGAGAACGGTGGTGACGACGGGGCGGGACGGCGGACTTCGTTCCGAGCGCAGGAATATCCGCTCAAAACGGGGCCCGTTTCCCCAAGCGTCGCCGCAGCCCATCATGACGGGCTGTCGCCCCTGCTTGGCCCCCCCACAAGGATCTCGGACCGCACCGCAGTTCATCTTTTCACCGCTGTCCACCCGGCGGCCGCGCCACTTCCCGCTGCAGCACCGTGGGGGCCCCCGGGGGGGCGCGGGAGAAGATGGTAAGGAGATCAAGGCGGAGATACCGTGAAGTGCCCGGCGGTGCCGCTCAAACATACACTGGGCGGGGAAAAAATTGTCGAGGGGGTGGCCGGTGAGGGAATCGCGGAGCGATTGCCCATCCGGGTCCGGTGACGGCATCCAGAAGCTTTGAGGGGGCCGAAACCGCGGCGGGGGCGGGCGTCTGACCCCCGGCAGGCGGTTACGACGCTGCGAAGGAGTGGGACCCCGTCGACAAAAAATCATCGGAGTGCTTCGAACAACACAGCAAAACCGGGCTCAAGGAGGGGGTGTGCGTCACAAATGAGCACGTCAAAAAGGGAATCGCTCCACTTCGCTTGCCCCCCACCACGGTCGAGTAGTGGTGGGCGCAGCATTCCCGTCTGCTTTGGCCCGCTTCCGGCCCCGAGATCCAGCTGTTTTAACGGTTTGTGAAGTGGTGGCCCCCTCGCGAACCAGGCGCGTCCAAACCCCTCGAGACCCCCGGGCGGCGCCCACAAGATCAAGCCACCTGCCACGCTTTTCTGAAGGAGAAGCAGCCGCGCGAGATACCGCAAGATGGTGCAGCTCCCATCATCGGTTGGGCGGTGGGTTTAGGCGAACATCCGGAAGCCGGGGGGTACCCCGTGTCTGGATGGCAAAGGTGATCTACATTCCCCAAAACACCCTCTTTTCCCCGAGGAGTTTGCGCCACCAAGCACGAGAAGAGGGAGCTGATCCGGTTCAGGGGCGTTTATCGTCACAACGTATGGAACCCTGGATTGTCCGCCCACGGCCGACCTCGGCCCCCGGGCAACGGACCCGCCCTCCCAAAGCCTCGCCGCCTATCGCACAAGGAGATCGGGGGGCATCGGCAAGGTATGGCCCGGCACTGTGGGACGTCTCCCAGGAGCTCTCGGCCTCTCCCTCTTGCGAGGCGACGGTGGTCGAGGAGAAAGGGGGCCCTCGTCAGGCCATGCAGCAGCGGCTGGGGGGAGAAGAACCCCCTCGCCGCCCGACGTCGCCCCCGACGCAGTGGAGCAGCGTCCTGGCGTTTTTTGCGACGCCCAAATCGTCGGCCCGTCACCGCCCCGGGGCCGGCACGTTTCCCCAACGTCGATCCTCCCCGGGGGTCGGGGGGGGACGCACAAACCCCGGCTCGTCGGGGGCCCCCCGGTCACCTACGGGTGGTGAAAGACTTTGCGGAGAGGGGGGGTCGCCCTCATCAGCGCGTTTTTGCGGCGCCATCACGCGCGACGGGGAACAGGACAGCACCTTCTGCAGGTCGTGGGGGCCCCCGGGCGTTTTTACCCGTGCGGAAAAAGGTTTTAAAGGGTGGCGCGCACGGGGATTTTGTTTTTTTTTATCATCGTACCATGAGACTTTTAGAGTTTAATGTGGAAACTTCGGCCGCTCTGCGGGGCGGTATAAATTATCCCATGAATAAAATTTTGCACACATCCTTGTATCATTGTATCGACAAGAATTCCCACCCCCCCCCCAACGAATCCCAAAAAAAAATTCAAAGTGGACCACCCTAAAATATATAATTTTTTTAATATATATATATATTTATACTATATTAAAATATATTATATATATAATTAAAATATATATTATATAAATATATTATATATTTTTTATAATATATTATTATATATATATATATTTTTAATAAAATTTATAATATATATATATATTATATATTTATAATTTTAAAATATAATATAATTATATATATATATATATATATAATTTTATATATAATTTATTGATTATTGACACAACCATTGATAAAATAAATTACCTAGTATTTTCACTTGTTTTTTCTTTGTTAATCTTATTTTTTGTTGTAAAACATTTCCAAATAACTCTGCATAATTTATTTTATGCAAAAATCTGTGTGCACTACCCAAACAGTCTATTTGTCCCAATATTGTATGTATGATTCAATCCCCCAGAAATAAACTTTTACTTTAAAAAAAATACATTCCCCCAAAACCCCCTGTTTTTTCCCGAATATTTCCCCTTTAAATTTTTATCCCTTTTTAGCTTTATTGAGATTTTAAAAATTGCTACGAGTAAAAACTGATGAGACACTCGTTATTCAATGAGACAGTTGTATGCATTACATCTTGCCAAAGGCTACAAAAAATGCCTCCTAAAACTCTTTTTCCCACATATAGTACATACGGACTTGATTCATCTCAAATTTTCACAGTTTTTACAGTTTTTTCCCACCCTGAAAAAATGGACATGCAACATTGAGGCATTTAAAATTCCTGAGAATCCTTATAGTGTCCTTATTGAATTACCTACAGTAGCCCCATAATCATTACAGGCTCTGGTTTATGATACTCTCATTACCAAATTCTGTCCCCCCCGGCCAGCCGAGTTCCAACTTTTCACTTTGTCAAGGTTTCCCAGTTCTACAACCCCCTCCCTTTTTCTCCTTTTTCCCCCTCCCCTTTTCCCCCCCCTCCCCTTTTTCTTCTCTTTTTTTTTTTTCCCTTTTTTTTTTTAATTTTAAAAATTATATATATTTATATATTATATAAATTTTGGGTTTTTGTATACCAGATAGTATATAGGGTTAGAATAGACACGTAAAATACATCTCCTGTGACTCCGTGACATTTAGCAAAGAAATCACTTAAGGGAAGTTTTACTCGGTGCGATTACCCCCCAAAGTGATCGTTCATGGCCAAAGATGTCGTCAAAAGATTGTCTAGAGCAGTGCTCTTCAAACCTTTTTTGATGCGCCAACCCTAGTAGTGATTTGATAAAAACTACTTTTTTCTCGGGGCGATTTTCACGATTTCGCTTTTACGATGATTGTCCCAAAGATTATCTCGCACGATAATGAGGGTGTATATTTTGCTTCGAGCAAGTCTCTATGCGATTTTTAACGAGACGCTTATTTTTTTTACCAGTCCGTGGCGGAAGTGTCCCTAAGGTCCCATGTCGCTAGAAAATGGGTTTGAGCAATTGGATAAAAAAAAGGTTGTTTTAAATTAAAATATAAAAAAATAAATAAAAAAAAGAAAAATATATAAATATAAAATAAAAATTTAAAAAGATACGGTACGTATAAACAAATTAAGGTTACAAAGCCTAGTTCAGCCTTTGACCAGACCCACATCGAGTCTATTATAAACCCTTGGTTGTTATTAAAAAAAACCAGCAAGACATAAAAAATATCCCTTACAAAATAGGTATGTTCAGATGAATGCAAATGCTTTCATAAAAATAAAATAGTCATATAATGTAATTGTAGTTATATAAATTTACAACAGAAAATGACAAATTGAACATCACTGCGTTTTATTAAGCCAAAAAAATTTTAAAAAACACAAAAACAAAAAAAAAGCCTTGGGTGAACTATAAACAAAGAATCAAACTCACCTGGTTTTCCCAAAACTTTGGCGGCGACTTCTCCCCAGACGTTGTCTTTTACTCGTTGGTCCTGGTATTTGGGATGTGAGAGCTGCCACAACGAGGGATGTTTTGCAACTTCCTCCACAAGGATCTCATCCTGTTCATCAGAAAACTTGAGCCATGATGACGCAGACACTCCTTCCAATTCAAATGTTCGTTTTGCGATTGCGATTATATTCACCCCCCAGCCGTGCGAATATCGGAGCCAACGATGATCGTTTAGCGACTCTAGCGGCAGTCGCTCGAACCAAAACGCCCCATTCAAAAACAAAGAATTAGTGCCTAGACAATCGTTTGACGATCATCGTTGAGCCATGAACGATCATCGTTGAGGGATAATCGCACCGAGCAAAACGTACCATAAGAGCTGTCCACCACAATTTTTTTCTCTCTTTAAAATCTCACGGCTCAGACATTTTAAATCTAACTATATCATTCTACAAAATATATAGGTAGGAAAAGGCAGCTTCACTCTCATTTTAAATTTACAGTTTACATATTCTTCTGACACATGCAGTCTAAAACTATAAATATACAAGAACAAATTAAACATACCTTGGAATAACAAAAGCCAATGCATTTTCTTCATGAAACTTAATTAAATTGCACCTAATATGCATTATATTGGTAATCCAGAAAAACAAAGCCTTTTGCTTCAAGAAAAAAGAACATAAGAACATAAGAATATAAAGAAGCTACAAGAGGCCGCGAGACCTACACGTGATAGTTCCTGTTACTTAACTCTACTACACCCACCTTTCATCCCCATCCATGAATTATCCAGCCTCCCTTTAAAGCTCCCTAGGGACTCCGCATAACCACCTGATGAGCGATGACTGAGTCCATTCCAATCACTTACCACACTATTTGTGAACCAGTTTTTCCTTATTTCCTTTTACAATCTACAGATAGTTGGGGGGATACCGAGTTTGTTGATCATATGAACAACAATAATCAATATTGATGCAGTCAGCTGTTCGTGACAGGGAGATGGGAGGGGAGGGGGCAACGGGGGGTGTATAAGCACTACTTACAAATATCAGTGGGGTTGGCTGCTGTTGCAATTTGTCTGCTATCTGCTTAAATCGAGGCATCAGACAATTTTCAAGTGCAACCCGCATAAGAGGATCCAAATTTAGGGTTCGGGATCAAATTTCAAAAGGCATTCCTTTTCTATGCCTTGATTAAAACTAAGCTTGAGAAACTGTGAACAAACATGATGTTGGCATCTGCACAAACATGGATGTTGCCTTTTTCAGCTAGCTTACTCCTTGTAGTCCTGATACAAGCAGGACAACCCAGCATTGCAATGCATAGAATGGCCAAATTTTTTTGAAAAGTGCTTCTTAAGAATAATCCACTGGAAGCTCCAATAGGCATCAGAATGATAAGTTCCATCATTGGAAGGTCTGAGGTGTTTGGAAATAAGTCAAGGTTTTTCCTGCATCAAAGTCAAGTGTCTGGTAGTCCAGGGGGACATTCGTACCTCAGTGTCTGCTCTGCTATCTGGGATACCATGTTCCCAGCCACTGCCCAGCCACATATAGGTATCAAAGACTTCAAAATCAGAACAACACCTCTTTTCTACATTGCTTTTAAATTTTTTTACCTTCAGTTTGAATCCATTATTTTCCCTATACTTGTAAAAATATCCCCCCCTTTACCTAGTTTATACCATAGATTTATTTTCCCTTATCTATACCGGACACGTGGGCATGATCTCGTCCACCCACCTGTCCACCCCAAGACAGCCGTCCACCCATCACTCAGTCTCGTCCACCTTTAGGTGGACCGTCCACCCAGGTTGAATAGCACTGGTCTAGAGCACTAATTCTTTGTTTTGAATGGGGTGTTTTGGTTCGAGCGACTGCCGCTAGAGTCGCTAAAGATCATCGTTGGCTCCGAATAGTCGCACGGCTGGGGGGGGAAAATAATCGCAATCGCAAACGAACATTGAATTGGAAGGAGTGTCTGCGTCCCTCATGGCTCCCAAGTTTTCCAATGAACCAAGGGAATTTTGAGGATCCTTGTGGAGAAGTTGGCGAAACATCCCTCGTTGTGGCAGCTCGCACATCCCAAATACCAGGACCAACGATAAAAGAAAACGTCTGGGCGAATTCAGCTCGCTCAAAGTTGGAAAAGCAGGCGGTTTATAGTTCCCGCCGAAGCCTTTTTTCGTTTTTGGTGTTAATATTTTATGGCTTAATAAAACGCAGTGGGATGTTCAATTGGTCATTTTTCTGTTGTATATTTATATAATTTTACCAATTACCTATAATGACTTTTATTTATATGAATAAAAGCTCTTGCATTAATCTGAACATACCTATTTTGTAAGTATTTTTTTAATGTCTGTTACTGTTTTTTGTTTAAAATAAACAACCAAGTTGATAATATAATCACTCGATGTGCTTGGTAACAAGTCGGAAACGAGGCTTTGTAACCTTAACCTTGATTATAGTTGAAGGAACACAGTTTGTCTACCCTTATTTATTAACAACCACGTGAGACACTGGTAACACCTGCTCTAGGGCCAGAAGCAATATATGCGTACATTCATTTGATAACGAGAATAATGATCCGTAGGTTACATATCTACCTAATTTTGGGTCGTTCTATTAACTCTGGATCTTTGCAACTACCCTCCCGTCATTGCTGAATATATGCAGCAAATGAATCCCTTACTGCAATCCTTCAAAGCTAGCGTACCCGCGAGCTCTGCAAAATTAATGAATTGTCTGTGGGGGGCTCTTGGTGTAGGGCTGCTCGTATTGCTGAGGGCACGTGGATTTTGTACAATAGGCAGCCCCAGCATGTTGTTGCAAACATGCAGCACACAATCACACCATCGTCGACGGTTTTCGGGGAGTAAATTGATTGCAGTGTAAAAAATATGACACTTGGTTATTAAACCAAACGCATTTTTCAAGAGGTTTCGGCGACGGGGACACCTATAATTGAATATAGCTTTATGTTGTCCCCACCGCACGCTCTCAGCGGTAAATAAGAAATAAGAAAATAGGAACTACAAGAGGGCCGCGAGGCCTACCCGTGGTAGTTCCTGTCCACCTAACACTACCTCATCCACCTTTCATCCCCATCCATGAAACTTATCCAGCTCCCCTTTACACTGCTCCCTAATGACTCCGTCCGCACAATGACCTGTCTACTGAGACCATTCCACGCATTCACACCCTATTTGTGAACCGTTTATTTCCCTATTTCCTTTCTACATCTACCCTTTTCCGCTTGGAATCCGTTACTCTGTTCTATAACCCTGGTTAAAAGCCGTTAATAACTTTTCCTACCTCTCTTTATTAAATCCTTTATCCGCTTAAAAACTTCTATCAGTATCCGCCCTTACTCCGTCGTCTCTCGAGTGAGTGTAATTTTAATAACTCAATCTCCTCTCATAACTAAAGTTACGCATCCCTTGTATCAATTTTGGTCATCCTTCTCTGCACTTTTTCTAACAAACACTATATCCATCCTGTAATATGAACCAAAACTGAACGCATAGTCTGGTGAGGCCTGACTAGAGCCAGATAAAGCTTTAGAATACTCCCGCACTTCTACTTTTAACTACTCTGGTAATGCATCCAATACTCTTTAGCTCATTTCTGGCCTCAATCTTGTTTCCTAGGTCTAGGTCTGGGCTCACCCTCACCCAAGTCTTTTTCACCGTCTGATCTTTTCAGCGATACATTGCTTATGGTGTACTCTATTACCAGGGTTTTTTCTACAACTTCATAAGCTACATTTATCAATATTAAATTCCATCTGCCATCTGACTGCCCCTCGTTAATTTCTAAGTCTCCCTGCAATATGTTTACGTCAGACTGTATCCAATAATCCTACCTAACTGGTATCATCAGCAACCTTGCTGATATCCACTGCTAAGCCCTTAATCCCATATCCAAGGTCGTTGATGTAATCAAAAATAGTAAGGGCCCAAAACAGACCTTGTGGCACTCCACTTGGTCACACCAGTCCCCGCTTCAGATTTGGAACGCATTAATTGTAACCCTTTGTTGCCTATACTTAGCCAAGCTCTTGGGGATCCAATGAAGAACCTTCCCATCTATTACAATGAGCCCTAACCTTATTTAGAGTCGCTCGGGTGGTACTGTTGTCAATGCCTTACTAAGTCCAATATTTATATGCATATCTATCATTACTGCCGTCTATAACTTTTCCTATAAAACTCAATAAATTGGTGAGACATTGACCTACCCTTGGTGAATCCATGTTGTGGAAAAAATCATTGATCAAACTATGTTTATCTAAGTGCTCTCTAATGTTTTTTGCAATAATAGATTCCAATGATTTACCCACCCTGATGTTGAGACTTACGGGTCGATAATTTGACTTTAGTCCTCTGTCTCCCTTCTTTAAATATGGGAAACAACATTTCCTTTCCTCCACAATAATGGCCATCGCCTATCTCACCGATTTCCTAAAAATGTGCACATACGACTCACTAACACCTCCTTGCATTCCTTTAATAACCCTGGATACACTTCATCTGGTCCTGGGCGATTTAAAATGTTTTTCATTTTTTCTATACCCTCTTCCACCTTTCCCTAGTTATCACAATATCTTTGAGTTTCTCCTCATCGCTCTTCCTTTGAACATCCGTTCACTCTCAGGTATCCGTCTGTGTATCCTTCCGCTAAAAACATTAAGAAATAATCATTTAGACTCCTACACATATCCTCATCCTATTTAAGACTCCACCTGTACCTGACATTAAGGGCCCAACGAATTCCCTGTCTTTGTTTTTATAAACCTGATAGACCCCTTTGGGTCCCTGTTCGCGTTGTTCTTGCTTACTTTAATCTCATATTGTCTTAGCAACTCGCGTTTAATTCTTCACTGTCCTCACCTATCACGTTTAACTGTTCTTTGGTTACCCATCCGTCCTTGAACTAATAAATGTTTTCTTTTTACTCCAATGTGGTGTTTTACTTGGTGGTCATCCATTTGGATCACTCTTTTTCTGGACCTTATTTCCTATAAGGAATAATTTCTTTTCTGTCGCTTCAATTAATTCCTTACAAATGAGGTATATCCTCCTAAGCTCCGACTCACTTCCCCTTCTAACCTCTCTAATTCCTCCTCAGCCCTGACCTCCCTTCCCTGCTAACCGCTCTAATTATCTCCTCAGCCTCGGGGGGGGGGGGTGGGGGACCTCACTACCATAAGGTATCTGACCGCGCCATTCCCAGTCCGGGTGCCTTCCTAATCCTTCATAATTGGCCTTTCACTCTGAAACAACGCCTTGTCCTGGGACACTTTCTGCTCCTCCAATCCCACACCTCTTTGGATTAATAACGCCAGGTGTCTTCTTAATCCCGCATATTGGCCTTTCTGAAATTAGGTATTCGATGCCTATTGCCACTTAATTTGTCCACTTCCCATTTTAAGCTAATCTGATCTCATAATGGTCGCTAATTATCTAAATTCCCCCACGACCTCCACATTTGTAACTAAATCGTCTCTATTTTGTCAGCAATAGATCTAGAATATTACCCCCCACCCCCCCCCCCCCCCCCCCCCTCTCCTCTAGTAGCTCCTTATTGCTTGACTTAGGAAGTTTATCCTGTATTATATTTAACAATTCATCTGCATCGCTGTCAACCTATGATTTAAATCCATCTATATTCTAAGATTAAAATTCTCCCACCACGCATAATCGATTTATATCATGGCAGGCCTAGTTTATTTCTTCCCATATAGGAGCTGACTCCTCTTTACATAAGTTTGGAGGCCTATACACTACACCCAAAACCATTTTCTCAGTTCCATCCGTAACCCTAGACCCATATAGACTCTATGCTGTCATCCTGTTTTTATAAAAATTGTTAACACAACACTGCAATGCATCTCTTGCATAAGCGCAAGCTCTCCTCCTCGTCTGCCTACTCGGTCCTTGTAAATAACTTATACCCAGCTATCTCGACTTTCCGTATCGAATCCTTTCCTGACATTATCCAACCATGTTTCTGTTAATGCCTATTATCAAAATCCTCTACACTATTTTATTCTCTCAGGAAATCTATCTTTTTTAAATACTCCTCAGTTTGTATAGTAAACCTTCAGCAACTCCTCTTTTTTTTGTCAATTTTCCCTTTATCTTTTAACTAAACCCCTTCTCGCTCTCTTCTTTTATTAACGAATCACTTTAGTTTCCCTAGCCTTCTGAAACTACCTCCTAGGTCGCAAGTTTCCTTTACCACCCCCGACCCCGGTCTAAAAACCCCGGTTACTCTATCTTAAAAAAAAGCCTGCATGTGCAATCTACCTCCCTTTCAAGGGATTCAGACAATATCTGACTCCTTTCGCTCCGAAAGTGCACCCCGTCCCTGCGGTAGAGGGCTGTTATGCCCGACAAGAGTCCCAGCTGTCGACAAAGGCCCAACCATTGTCTTTGCAATGAAGTGCCACCGTCAATTCACCAAATGCCCTGGAGTACCACATGTCGTCAACAAAGCGTCTTGAAGGACACCACAACCCACAGGAACCCACCCCTGTCCCTAACTTTTAACCTACAGCTTTCCTTGACCGCCGAGCAGTCCTCACTTCTTACACACCCCACATCATTTCCCCCCAGCGCCTCAGTCAGACGATGGTCTTTTTCCCTTGTCCTCCCATGGCACTGAATCCCAACTATCTTGTCATAACATAACCTATCCCCTTCCCTGGGTAACTCACCGACTTCTGCGCATCCCTTCTCTGTCACAGAACCTGCTGTCAAGATGTCTAACCTGAATCTGCACCACAACCATAGATTTTACTTCGGGTAATGATTTATCGTCTACCTCCCTAACCTCCGTATCATCCTCTTTGCAGCCGCCGAAGTAACCTGAAATGAGTTCGTCACAAAGATGGTCCTGGTTTACCTTTTTCTCTGTTCTCCTCCGGGCGGGCTCCATGATCAACTACCTCCAAACCCAATCCCTGGTGACATTACCTAGGAAACCTTAGTATCGCTTGAAGTCACATCTCGCTCTTGTACCACCTACAGGCACATCACTCGCATGTGCCCCTCCACGTCCGCTCCACTTGGACCTTCACCTACACACTTAGAGAACGTATCCTCTATTTCCTGTTCTTCACACGCTTTTCAAATCCTTCACTTCACTTGCGAGCTCCTTTCGGTCTTTCTACGCCCTCCATACATATCCTAAGCCCGCACCACCCCTTCTACACTCCCCTCGACGCTTCTAGAACCTCCCTTACCTCAGCCTCCTTCCTCCTACCACACTACCACCCTCCCCCCCAGCACCAACACACAACACCACTTCACTCTCCACCTCCACAATCACTCCCCATCACAGACGTGGCCATTCCTAATACAGGGAGCTAAAACCAGCACAACCTCAACTTCCACGGAGACGACACGACGAAGTATGGTATGGCTTCAACATGTTAGGATGTAACCGTAAAGCATCATCACCGACAAAATGTGGGGTAGCACAAGTCGGAATCCGTAGCTGGTCCTGGTAGAAGTAGTGTGGCCATAGTAGAACATCTTCCCCATGTAAGCCTTTCGAAAATTCCGGGATCAACTTCTTTTCCCATATATCCAACGTCGATAAACATGAATTTATAGTGTCGCGTCTACGTACAGCCAGAAGCACTGTCGGGAAAAACCCTTGTACATTAGAACCTCGTTTAAACCGCATTTAAAACATACGGCAGCCTCAAACACGGCACTACTCGAACCCAGGCCTTTTTTTTTTTATTATTTTTTTTTTTTTTTTCACTGATAAACTCTGGAACTCGCTTCTCGATTCTCTTTTTTCCACTTCCTATTACTTACATCTTTTTCAAAAGAAGAGTACTCAAGACACCTCCAGAAACTAAATTGCTCAGCCCCTCTTTTTTATTTTATTCTCTGACTGTCTTCTTTATAGGGACTGGCAACTAAGCGGCTTTTGTTACCCTTTTTGTGTGCCACCTTGGCCCAGTTCCTTGTGATGGGAAAAAAAAAAAAAAAAAAAAAAAAAAAAAAAAAAAAAAAAAAAAAAAAAAAAAAAAAAGGGATTTGGGCGATTTATAAGAAACTCTCAAAAAACCCCCAAAATGATTTATCCGGGGCAGCCCCCCCCCCCCCAGGGTGCCGGGAAAACGGGTTCCCTGTAATTTTTTAAAAAGGGGACCCGGATTTTTTGGGGGCCCAACAATGGGGATGGTTTCCCACAATTGCTCCAAACAGTTGGGGAAATCCCTTTTATGATGAATTCCTTTTCCTTTGTTTAAGTCCTCTGGATCGTGATGGCAGAAGAATGAAGACACAGCTTTTTCCTTAGCGCTCCCAACGTCTGTTTTTATTATTTGGCTGATTTCATCCTGTACCCGGAAAACTGAATGCGGAGTGGGAAGGGGTCACCAGTGGCCAGAAAACCCGTTTCAAGAGAAAAAAAAAAAAATTTCTAGGCACTTTTACTACTACTTTTACTACTACGTTTTCTAGTACTTTTCTAAAAAAATTTTATTTTTCTTTTGAGTTTAGACTGCAAGAAACGTTGGTGAAAATAAGGACACGTACGAAGAAACAAGATAAGAAAAAAGGTCACAGCTCCCCCTACGAAGAAAAGGGAAAAAAAAGGGGCACTGGAAAAAAACCGTCATTTTTTCAAAACCCGCTGAAGAACATCGACGGTTAGTTTAATTTCATTTGGGCATTTACCCAAAATTTAAATTCCTAAGTATTAAAGGAAATATGTGGCATTTAAATTAAAAACTGTTCTTCCTGTCTTTATTTTTAAGCCCCAAAAAAAAACTCACGATCGCTATCGTTTTTTCATTATTTCATTAACGAAATACCTACATTCGTGGAATTTTTTTTTCAGAAACTTCTTTAAACCACTGCAACACAAAAAGAAGAATTTTTTGATGATCAAAAGAAATCATGAGCCACCTTTTCCCGACAAAACGTTTTTTGGGAAAATCAGAACAGTCAAAACCCGACTCCGTTGTATCGCCGATCCCCCCTTTCCCAAAACTTATCCAGCGGTCCTCCACTCTAACAGGGGAGCACAAGCAAATTCCCAGGGGAACAAACCACCCAGAACAAATTGTTGCCCATTTAGATAAGAGAACAGCTGAGCGAAAAGAAAAATAAAGAACTTGCTTTTTTGGGCCCCCCAAAAAAACTTGGTGGATCGACCTTTTTTTCAAGCTTGCCCAATCAGTTAAAAAATACCACCCCACCTAAAAACACCGTAAAAGGAACACTGACCACGAGGGTAAATTGGGAGGGGAAAATTTGTTAAATTTAATTTCATCATGCACCTTTCGAGACCACCCTTCTTCAACTCCGCATCCGGTTCCTTTAGCCGGGGTTTCCCATAAAAAACAACCCTCATTTCCCCCTGTGCATATTCAGTCATACACCACGTACTTTTCTCTCCCGATACATTTCCCTAAACAATGTGAGCCAACTCATGGTAATGTTTGACAAAGACATGAAATTAGAGAGCATCACTGATTACTTCTAGCAAAATTTATTTCACTCTACCCATGATACCGTAGGTATGGCCAATGATTTTTTACCGAATTTTTTGGGACATTGTATTATATTTTGCAATAAATTTTTTTAAAGAACTTGGAATTAGATCTTGGTTTTATTCAATCCCTTTTTATTAAGTCTTTAAAATTCAAAATTTAAAAAAATGAAAAATTTAAAAGTACGTAGGCTTTTTTAAACAACCTCAAGTATGGAATTTTTTTCTTCGGGCGTAAAGGGGTACGGTTTCTGTTGTAAACTTTTGGATAGGTCGTCTTTGATAAATTAACCCCGGAAGTCAACTGTTCAACAAAAAGGCGGAAAATCGGCAAAATTGTTGTGGTCTTCACGCAGGTTGGTTTGCAATCAATTTTAAATAAACCCCCCTTTTATTCCCAAACAAACATCAAAGTTTTTAGCCCTTTTTTCCCCGTACATTTGGAAAAAAACTTTTTTCAACTTCCATCCTTCACTAAAGATATTTAATTTAAAAACCTTTTCCTACTCAATTTTCTCAAAGCCATTTTTTTAGCGACACTACCTTCATGGGACACTTCCCCACGTGACTGGTAAAAAAAAAAAACTGTCTCGTTTAAAAATTTCAAAAAAAAAGACGCTCGAAACAAAAAAAGTACACCCTTTATTATCGTGCAGCGAAAACCGTGAACAAACATCGAAGCAATAATGTGATAATCGCACCGAGCAAAATGTTCTTTGGACTTTTTCTGGTCGATTATTGCTCAAAAGATGATCGTTCATGCTCAACGAGATCGTCAAACGATTTTCTACGCACTAATTCTTTGGTTTTGAAGGGGCTTTTGCTTTGAGTTGACTGCCGCTACAGGTAACGATCACGTTGGCTTTCCCAAAGTCCCCCACGGCTGGGGGGTGAAAATTTTCGCAATCGCAAACGAAATTTGAATTGGAAGGGGGTGTGTGCGTATCTGGCTCCCAAGTTCTCCGATAAAAAAGATAGATCTTTGGGAGGAATTTGCGGAAAAACCCCCGTTGGGCAGCTCTACATCCCCCAAAACCAGGACCAACGAGTAAAAGACAACCGGCAGAATCGCCGCCCAAAAGTGGAAAAGCGGTGAGTTTGATTCTTTTTTATTTTCACCCAAGGGTTTTTTTTGTTTTTTGTTAAAATTTTTTGGGTTAATAAAAAGCAGTGTGTTCAAATTTGGGCTTTTCTGTTGTATATTTTTATAATACAAATTACATAATGACATTTTATTTATATGAAAGCTTTGCATTAAACTGAACAACCTATTTTTTAAGTATTTTTGTTTTGTCTGTTACTTTTTTTGTTTAAAAACAAAACCCAAATTTTATAACCTGGGCGACACCAAAAATGGTTTTTTGAGTTCTTGTGTGTGGGTTGGAAAGCATTTTCCTGCTGATTTCAAAAAAGGCATTTTTTTTCTTAGCACGTATAGTTTTTGAAAAAAATTTGGCATTTTAAATG